>JANJYP010000456.1:0-21268 GCA_024605115.1 Rastrelliger brachysoma | reverse complement strand
TATGGCCAAAAGCACATGGATGCCCTAACACACATATTTTCTGAACACCTCATTCCGAAACAATCAGCACTGAACAAGCGCTCCTCTTATTTTACACAAATAACACTTATATATAATGTGTTCTGTTGTTCTGGTGGAGCTTTTAACTAATTTGATGAAGTAAATTTGATGATGTCGGCTGTGTTATGTTGATGTGGCTGTGGAGACTGCAAACGTAAGGGACTGTGGGGATTGAAGAGTTTGAAAGTTGTACCATAATTAAAGATACAATTAAGTTACATTACTACTGTATTTTTGTTGTGTTTGTGATTTCAGTCCTATAATAGTTTTTGAATAATTATTAATGGTGTTTGGATTTTATATAAATCGTTGGTGAAATGTCCACAGGTTGTCTTTTTTCACTTACTGACTCCTCTGGAGAACCGCGTGTGCTGCTCCATCAAAAATCTAACAAACACAAAAATGAAAAATCAGACTCAACACAAACATCTGCTAATTGCAATTAAATCAACTACAGGATGGCCAACAATTACATCAGCAACTGAAACACACTACTCTCAGATTGGGTTATTCTTAAACTAAATGTCAATCAATTATGGGCTTAAATTATGAAAGTGATTCTAACATTACAACCAAGATAAATATCACACAGAATTACAGTATGTGCTCCTCAGTGCACAGAATGAATGTGCTTTTTGAACAGGTAAACAGTTATAGTTATACTTATTAGTAGCTGAACTGTTTATAAAATCATAAAAAACATAAAATCAGTTTATTAACCATGTAGCATACAAAGAACATGAGTCTAGACAACAGACCAATCTTCAGTATTATACACATGATGAGATGGCTACATAGACGTAGTAATAGTGACTAGTGAATAGTGACACTACAATTAGCGTCAAGAGAAAAAGCGGTAGTAAATGGTTTATTAATTAAACCACTAATTCATACTTATAAACCCTTGTTACCACATTCTTTTACTACTTTTCAGTGAGTGTAATTTAATAGGTAAACACTAGGTCGCACTAATGCAGTTTTTCACATCACACACTGCAAACAAACTCGGTCAGAAGAAGCTAACCACCTCTGTTGTCGTTACGTCAACATGTCTGAACGAACAGCTTATGGCTTAGCTTGAAAGCTAACGGCTTAGTTTTGTTTTTTTGGTTTAGTTTCGCTTTTGTTTCGTTTGGCGACCCGGACATTGTATTAGATGGAGACCAAGAGCTTACCATGAAACTCCGGGTGCAGAATGACAGGTGAGTCGGCGCTTTCACAACTGCTAATGTGACCTGATAGCATTGGTTAGCTGCTAATGCTAACGGCGACTCGGTAGGGAACGGACAGCTGTGTCCACTATTACTATTATTACATGGGAATGACTCAATCACACAGTCACTAATTTTGAAAACGTTAATCAGCTGTGAGAAAGATTAATATTAAAGCAGACTGCAAATGTGTGCCGAGGTAGTCAGACACCTTGAATACAAATCAGTGTAAGTTAGCAAACAAAACTTAACTTCGTGCAGCGTAACATTTATGTAAGTTACGCTGCACAACAAATAATGACGTGTTCATGTGTTACGTGGCACTTTGTATATAGCGTAGTCTTTTAAATAAATATATCACTGTGATCTTTGTGTGTCTCTTACTTAAACTTTTAAATTTAGTTCAAAACAAGTGGCTCGTTTGTGTGCTAGGAATCCTCAACTCAAGCATAAATGCAAGTTTTGTTACAGATTATAGTGCTGTACTTAATCTATTGTATATTAACTGATAGTTTTTAATTATAGTTGATGCATGACACGTTGTAACAGTTGTTTGTATTTCATGTCAAAGGAGTGATTGCAGAAGAGCACTGAAACTGAGGGAGTCTCCTACTGTAATGCAGCCGAATTCAAATGAGCGGGGAGCTCATGCAGGAAATGGTTTATCCCTGACACT
Organism: Rastrelliger brachysoma; assembly: GCA_024605115.1. Lineage (NCBI taxonomy): Eukaryota > Metazoa > Chordata > Actinopteri > Scombriformes > Scombridae > Rastrelliger > Rastrelliger brachysoma. The sequence continues at coordinate 19,321 of JANJYP010000456.1, read as the reverse complement.
GCAACCAGAGCTTCTCACCAGGACATCGGCCCCTGCTGCTGCTGTTGCTGCAGCTGCTGCCAGCCCTGAGAGCAATGAGGTAAGGGTACCCATGAGTAGTGGGTCTGCGGAATCCAGTGGAGGTGCGTCATCCAGGAGGTCCAGAGGCAACTCCCACAGCCACTCCCATTCACATTCACATGGACACAATCGGGCGCAACACCACTCCAATTCAGAGCCTGAACTTGACCCGCCTGATTCTGATCTAGACTCTGGAGAACCCAGTACCTCCTTGTCTGAGCTCCGCTGTCTGTTTCGTTGGCTCCAAAAGAGTCTTCCTTTCCTTGTCATACTGTGTGCTAAACTGATCGTCCAACATGCTCTTGGTGAGTATGATAAAAGCAAACAGCATTCTTGCAACTGCAAACACAAGACACGTTGTCTTATTGCTTCTTCTCATTTACCAGGACTTGCAGTTGGAGTTGGTCTCTTCACGACTTTTTTATACGTGAATAAAAACATTCAAACTCAAGTCTTTCTTCAGGCAAGTCACAAATAAGAAAACACATACACACACACACACACACTGATTCATCATACATTTATGGTCACCGCCGCTGGATTTCTAAAATTAGATTTTGCTTATGTGCACCCCTTCAGGATCGACACTCAAAGCTGCAGTGTGCATGGCTGCTGTTCTTCCTGATCTCATCCACCCTCCTGCTTTACTACACCTTTCTCACTGAGACACTTTACCACTGGTAAGACGTTATCTCACACTGTTTACCCTTGAGCAGAACTTTGTGACTGTGTTCCAAAAGCAGGTCATTGGTCACAGGATATAATCTCAGTTTGTCTCTGGGAGTGGTGATGATTTAATTCATTCTCTGGGTGTTTTATTTACTTCAACACCAAAACCCATTCTTAGGCTAGTGAAATCATTCTTTTGAACCCTAATTAACAACATAAACTGGAATGAAAAGTGTACAAGGATGGTGGTATTTAACCTGATTGTTGACCTCCTTCCAGCCTCGTCTTCCTCAGCCCGACCATTGAGCCGCTGGGATTCTGGGAGGTTTTATGGGCGGTCGGCATCACCAACTTCATAATAAAGTTCCTATTTATGGGGATAAAGTGCCTTATTCTGCTGCTGCCCTCTTCACTGGTGACCTACAGAGCCCAGGTGAGAGCGGTGGATTTCTTCTGGGATCACTCATATATGAGATTGCTGAAATGCTTGGGCCATTGCTGAGCTGTATCCATAATTCTGAATTGTGTATGTTTGTCTTCAGGGGCGGTTGCTGATGCTGACAGAGGAGCTTGGTCAGGTTCACCAGAGCATTGCTCCTGTTTCACTGTGGTTCCGCTACCTGGTCACTTACCAGGAGGCTGATGGCACCCCTGGGCTCACACTGGGGGTTTTGTTGGCTTTGCTCTACCTCATACTGAAGGTGAGACTGCTCAAAATAAACAGTAAAAGATTTTTGTTGTGTTCCTATTCCTCCCACTTGAACAATAGAACCATTTTCAAAGTCAATTTACTTCACTTTTTTTAAACTTTCTTTCAGCTTTTAGGATTGTACGGACAGTGGACGTCTTTACTGAAAACTGTGAGGATATTTCTCAAGGGCGAGGTTAGTGGTGAACAGCTTCTTTTCTTAAAATGCACATGTTCACAATCTGTTGTATTCAGTTCTGTTTTTTGTTCCACAGCATACAGGCACAGCAGCCACTAGGAGTCAGTGCAGCGAGGCTGGAGACGTCTGCCCCATCTGTCAGGGAGAGTACAGGGAGCCTCGGGCTCTACTCTGTCAGGTAAAACACACTGTAGGGCCTTTCAGTCCATGCAGCTGTTAAGGCTTCAGCATTGTTTTAGTTGCTAGTCAATGAACTGAAGCACATCCGTTATTCTTATCTAATCATTTACTGTAAGTGCAAAGTCATGCTGACATCCTGTTGTTCCTCTGCTGTGCAGCACATATTCTGTGACGAATGCATCGCTCTGTGGTTTAACCGTGAGAAGAGTTGCCCTCTCTGCCGCACTGTGATCACAGAGAAAGTGTACAAATGGAGGGACGGAGCCACATCGCCACACCTGCAGATTTATTGAATAATAAGGCACAGGTGGAGAGCTCTTGGGTTGGGGATGTTTTCATTAGCTTGTATTTAATGTGATTTCTTTTTTTTTATGGCTGTCAAACTCCACTGACAAGTAATGTTATACACACTGTTGATTTATTGGAAAAGGGCTGTGCCCCCCTGAGGGCTGAGGTCAGTAAGGACCTACAATGACCAGTATGTCTCTACTACACTCACAGACAACTTAGTTGATTTTTTTTCATGCCCTCAAGTGTTTTTTTTTTACTTTTCTATTTTCAATTGTTTCGTGTTGTGTTGCTTTGTTCACTTTTGATCTTGTCTCTAGGACAAATGTACATTTTCCTCATGGGGCTGCAGATTGTTCTTCAACTATAAATATGGGAGGGGAGAGAAATATATATAGATATATATAAAGTATTTTAAACTGTTTCCTTTCATCACAAGTTTGAAAAACATACAACACACAAATCCTTTCTTATCCAGTGTTCTTCAATGTTTGGAAGCATTTATTCTGATTTGTATCAGTAAATTAAGAAGTTAGCAGCCCCATCCAAATCTCTTAATTGAGAGTGCTTGCTGAATTATGTTTTAGATGCATCTTTCAGCTTGAAAGGTTTAAAATAAATGTGAGATTGGAGGGCTGACCACGAGCACACTGCAAAAGGCTTTTAGGAAGCCATAATAATGACCACACCTCTGCCAGCCTGCATCCAGGCACTGAGGATGGATGTGGCAGGCTCAATACAGTTTGTCTTTTGTTTTCAGTGACTATTTTTTAAAGGCTGATTTTAAAAAAAGGATGTAACTGAGCTTGTGAAATTGATTTACACATAAATTATTTTTATATAGAGGTGATGCAACCTCGTTTTTGTAAAAAAAAAAAACAAAAAAAAACCAAAGACTGGGAGAAGCATCTATTTTATTATGTATGAAAATCATTTCACTGTTATTTTTCCCATTTAGATCCATAAACTATCCGAATAAACATCTACATTTGAATGACATTTGTGACTTGTTGATTTATGTGGGAAAACTGAGAATCCATTATCTACTCAACAGCCACACCTCAAAGTCAAATCACATCAGTCTTAATATTCAGACTTTAGTGTACAGAGACTGAGTAGAACCTGCTTAAGACAGATTAAACAAATCCTTAAATGCTGTAAAATGACAGTTTACAGAACATCATTTACAAAAAGCTCTGAAACAGGATCCATTCACTTTTAATTTTATTTTGACTTAATTATGTACATCATACATATTAACATTCTCCAACTTAACAGATTTATGGGTGACAAATTAATGGTATTCTCAATGCTTACCAGTGATTAAAAAACAGTTTTCTAGAGAGAAAAGAGAGATGGTGTTTTCCACCTCCAGTAAACTTGATAAGGTGGTTGTTCTCAAACATCTTGGTGGAAACAATGCTTGTTTGAACTCAATATCATACTGTACACAAGCATACCTGAATGGAAGCAAAATGTATCATTTTGAATTTAACAAGCCCTCTCATAGACTTCACCGAGAGTCAAATGATCACACTCGGATCACTGGTGAAACTAAGACATGAACATCCTTCAGAAACATAACAGGAAGTGAACCTTCAGGGTCACTCCTCACCACTTCCACACACATTTACAATATACAGCATACTGTACATACACACTACACTGTCAGCAAAGGCACAATGCCATTCCCATTGGTTTTTGCATCATTTAATAGTATACTGCCCCTGCTTCAATCACTGCAAAAAGACAAACTGAGTTCAAGTTTTCAGCAAGGAAAGTCTTAATATATCAAAACGTTCTTTTTTCCTCTTCTGGAAAATCACCCTTGAATATGATACTATGCCACACAATAAATACTGTAAGACATTTTAGGTCACGCTCCTTGGTTTTGGAATATAAAGGAAAAAAAAGCTGCATCTGAGGTTACTGTAAGACGTTCTGTGGAAATAAATCATACTGTACATGCTTGTATTATTATTATGACAAAGTCTGACCAGAATTTCAAATCGATTCACACATTCTGCTGCCTTATCTAAAGAATACTACATAATAAATACATAGCTTGCATAGTGTGAACAATGCAGTGGAGAAACAATGGCACTTGAAATAAATATTGTCACAAACACGCAATGTAAGCGGAGTAACAAGTGGAGTGTGTCAAATACAGCTGTACCAGAGTGGTAGAAGAAGAAGGAAAATTTAACAATTCAACCATATGAAAAACTGAAGTAGTAACTTACAGGAACACATGACAATGAGTTACGTCACTGCCGTGGAAGTCAGTATTAATACAGCAATGTGAACTAAATGTGATCGACTCAACCGTGCAGTTCTTACAAAAAACGGTAACACACTTCTATATCTTCTGTCAGGGTGTGTTAACCAATAAAAAAAATAATTTGGTTCTTTAAAACAGTGATTTTGGTCAATTTGTTTAACAACAAGCGAGTAACAAATACTGGAGCCATTCATACTGAAGCTAATTTTCTTTCATTCTATTTTCAAATAGCGTCGTGGGAATCTGCATCGGTGGTGTGGTCAGCTTCAGGGCAAGAGATGGCTTGACTCCCAGAGGCTCAAATAGCAGCTTCAAATCACATAAACAAGACATAACCCTTAAAATCAAACAAGACTTTATACATGGTCCGCTCATTTAAGTCTGCATTTATCCCCCATAACACTGAGAGCCCTGTTACTATTACTGTTAATGCACCATAAAGCATAATGCACTAAACACATCAATGCAGCCTGAAAAAAAAAAGGCAGTGATATCAATTTGGCTGAGCATGTTGTGGGTTGTCTTGTTTCATCATGTTTCTTGGTCTCCATCCGTAACCGTGGCAAAGAGGCCACGCCAGTTAAAAAGATAGTGTTGCAGAGATTTGAGAGACACACACACACACACACACACACACACACACAAAAAAAAGGCATTTAGAGTCTTGACATTCAACACAAGGAAACTGAATGGTGCTTCTGGACAGGCTTGCTACAGAAAGCATTCCAGTTGGACAAGTAAAAGCAGTGCCAGCATTTTGGTATTGATTGTGGTAAAGTGATGCTTTCGGCTGAAGGTTCACTTCTTTCTTTTTATAGCTGCTTATGCACAAGCCGTGCTCTGCCTACTCCTGACCACACACTCCAGTGACAAAGGCAATGTGATTATTTTCCTCAAAAACATGAAGGAATACTGTGTTCACTGTGGATTATTATCCAAGAAATCAAGGTTCGGACAGTGTGACCTGCAAGTTCTTATCACTAGGTGATCATTTAAAAAAAAAAAAAGAAAAAGAAAGAAGAAGCCCGGCATATTGAGGGGGAAATGCACACACGCTCCTTGTAACCAAAATCTTAGTTTTCACCTCATATTATCATCTCACTCAATACAATGAAAGCAGCTAGAAGTAACATTATCAAGACTTAAGAATAAAAGAGCACCAGTAAATCATAATAATAATAATGCCAGTTGAGCATCAGCCCACTCATCAGCTGGCTTTTAACAGCCAATGCGCAGGTATATGTTCTCTTACATAATCCCTCCAAATGACCGGATATTTACTGTACTTCACTGATTATCTGCGGCAGGCTGAGGAGGCCAGGCTGGGTCAGGAGGATTTTGAGAAGGGAAGGCGCTGCTGGAAGAGCTGGTGATCGGCGTTGACAGTGTCAGTCACTTTCTTTTTAAAAAAAAAAAAAAAATCTACAAGTCTCTTGGAAAGGAAAAGATAAAAAGGAAGGGGGAGGAATTGGAACAGTCCTAATGTTTTGTACGCCGGCCGTGTGTCATAGGTTCATCCGTAGATGTTCGGGCCGCTTGGAGTTCATGGGGTAGGCCTGTTTTTTGTAGGGTCCTGCGTTGATGCCTGAAGGGTGCTTGATGGGAAGCGGCGCAGAGGCCTCCGAGGTGCTGCTGCTGCTTGTGTCCATTTGTTCCACCGCTGACACCTCCATGGGTTGCTCTACAGAGCTGCTAGCGGACAGCAGGGATGGGCAACCTGTCAGTGTGGTTCCCCGGGGCCAGCAGTCCCCACCTGCAAACTTGACCGGACTGTGACAGAGGGACATATGAGAATTAGTTTGATCTTCTGAGGGGTTTTTGCAAGTTGATCCACCAGCAAGTGTTCTCTCATTACTGGTGTCTCAAATCTGGCTTCATTAAGTTGATGTGAATATTTCCATCACTGATCTCTACTTATCTAGCCCAATGAAAATGATGAACATTATTTTCAATTTCTGAGACGATTCCTGTTGTGCCACTGGAAGAGACCTGAGATTTGAGATGGCTTCATTCAGGCCAAGCAGGCTACATTAACAAGGCCAGCAGAGGAGAAGTGGAGGAGGAGTGGACTTACTGTATAAATGACCAGTGGAATTCAATGAAAACCAGAGACAAAAACAATTTGCCATTACCTCACAGGTGTTTTTGGGCTTCCTGGGAACTTCCGCGGAGAGCGGACCTTTGGCTCGAAAGAGAACTTCTCTTTGACATTTTCCAGCACAGATGGGGCCACATATGTGAAGCCCTGAGAACAGGGAGAGGGGGAGGGGACAAAAACATAAGAGAGATCTGAATCCACCTCTTCAAAGACAATCTTTCCAAAAACAACCCACAGCTGATGATGAGCAATGAAATGCTGAGTAAACCAGATCATGCAATGTGGTGGAACAGTGAGTGAAGCTTCCAGGAAAACCAACAGGACTAAACCAGATGGGACACATTAACCGATTCTCGTAAGGCCCACTTGTTGAAAAGGAAATAAAAAACATTATGTCCAGACCCTGCCTCTGTTTGTATGTATGTTTGCAGACAACGCAGAAATGAGTAAATGCCACAGTACTCTATTAAAAACCTTTGTTTTCCTTTAAACCCCTTCAAAGTGTTAACACCATACAACAACCAAATGAGGTCTTATAAAAAAGAAAATACCAGATCTGATCTTTCAGATAGATGACAGTCAGCCACATCACCTTTTTTCATTCTCCATATACAAATACACTACTCTCCCACGTGTTACTAAACAGTAGCATCTTCAGCTTAATACTTTAATAAAGTTACATTTACTCCAAGATGGACAAAACAACATGCATCTTAAAAAGTATTTTCCAATGGTCCAAATCAGAAATATTGCATCCCGAGTAACTCCATAAATTATTCCTAGCCTGCTGATGAAAACGATAGAAACTCTGTACTTGTGAAATTAAGACAGTGAACCAGAAAGTTTCACTGTTTGCTGTTAGACACAGAACCAGTTACCCACCAGGAAGACTTGATTGGCACTTTCGCTGAGTGTGGAGTCATCTGGGCTGTCCACTGGTGTCTGGCTGGTGAACTTGGAGTCAAACTGACTGACGTCATCAGCCGATTGCTGCCAGAGGAAGCAGGCCGGTTAATTATTTTGTAGGCACAGGTCACAAGAGAATATTGCTGCATGAAAGATGGAACTTACCAGGAAAGGTTTAAATGGGGGCTCTACTTTGCGAGCGAGGAGGTCCTCCCAATTTATATGTCGGAAGAATGGGTGGACCTGGGAAAGACGATGACAGCAGTAGGGTTTTTTTTATATTTCATGATTACCACCAGGTGTTGATAGAAGCGTGCTTAAAGACATTGCACACATATTTACCTGGACTTCAGCGGCATCTCCTGGTCCAGCCCCAAGTCGCGATGAGGCATTTCGTTTCAGCAGCTAAAAAGAGAACGTGTGGAGACTTAAAACGTGTGGAGGCATAAACAACATGGCCAGAGAAGGTGGGCCAGATTTTATGTCTCACCTTTTTCAGGAGGTCCCTGGCTTCTTGTGTGAGGTAAGGTGGAAGGCTGAGTTTGCATTTCAAGATTTTGTCAATGGTCTTCTTTCGGTTTTCACCAGTGAACGGAGGCTGTGAAATGCAGAGACAAAATAGTTCAGCAAACATTTTCACGTTGAATTAACCTTTTAATAGCCACAGTGCTGTCTCGCTTAATGAGGCTACTATGGGATCAACATATGTGTACTTACTGCTCCTGTCAGCATGTCATACATGAGAGCTCCCAGACTCCACCAGTCCACTGCGCGGTTATGTCCGCTCCTCATTAGGATCTCTGGAGCCCTGAAGGAAAGGGGGGGGGGGGACAAGTTGATAAAACAGATGCATTACACTGAATTCATCTGAAAAATCAGCCTACTGATAGTGCAACTTACATGTATTCGATAGTGCCACAGAAGGTGTGGGTAACCGTTCCGTCATGGATGGACTCTTTGCATAGACCGAAGTCTGTCAACTTTACATGTCCTGGAAGGAGACGGAGGCGAAGCGAGGACATGAAAAAAAATAATCTCCAAACAAACAAGAGATTAAGCATCAGATTACCTGTGCAAAGAACATGTATATAGCTGTGGTTATTCTAAACTGCCTTTTGTGAGGGACATTTCAGGTTTCTGTACCATTGTTGTTGAGCATGATGTTCTCAGGCTTCAGGTCCCTGTAGATGATGCCTTTCTGGTGCAAGTGACCAAGCGCCATTGAGATCTCAGCCAGGTAAAAACTGCAAAACAAGACACAGGTCAAACATTCAGCATTTTCTCCATCGCTGATGTAATATATTTCCCTACCTACATAATGCTCTTGATTGCTCTTCAGTGATGTGCAAACAAGGAATTGTCCTCGATGTCATTTAGTTTATTTCTCAGAATATCACACGCCCTTATTTTTTTCAGCAGCTTGGTTCATGTAATCACCACTTTCATCTGCAGGTTGTGTTTATAAAACAGAAGAACATGTGCTGCAAGTTTCTGTGCCTGAGAAATGCATATCATTACCTTTTCACAAGACTGAATGTGCTGAATTTCAGATTCCATAAAAGACAGAGGTCTAATTTCTAGATTGAATATCTGTGACATCATGGCACCGTTTGGCATGTGTGGGCTACATCTAAGGTATATCAGTGAGCTGCTGTAAGAATCCACACTTTTTCCCCTTCGGATCCACATTAGCTGTTTCCAGTGCTCTTACGAGAGTCCGTAGAAATCATGCAACATAAAAACACTTTCTACTGTACTCTGGCCATAAACTATGTAACCACAAAATGAATCAGAAACAGCTTCAATGTATGTATGGTTCATTATGAATCCTTTCAACCATTTCTCAAACGTTTTATGATGGTCAGTTTTGGGTTGTGGAAGAGCTACCTTGTCTATTGTCACTTGTCTAATTTTGTAATAGTGTTTATTCTTAGAAAAGATTACATATTCCACAGAAGGGGGTTAAAAGACTACATGCCAGCCTGTCCTCCACCTTCAGGCAGTAGAGACCACCATGCATTCCCACAACCTCCTGGTCTGAATAAACAGTTTAGGACCAAACACTTTGCTTCAGACGTATGTGAAACTTCTGCAGATTCTTTTTAGCTGCACTGGACCATAGTCCAGATGTGTCAAAACCAAGCACTCTACCACCTGCTTTAATGAAACTGACACACTCAGTGTGTTGTCATTGTTATTGAGCCAGACACAATGGATCATAATGATGTTGGGAAATTATGTGGAGTTTCTGGCCTTGTTGGTGGCCTTGAAAATATGTGTACAAACACAATAAGTATGAGCGGAAAAGTGGATGAAGAGATTCAAAGGAATTTAAAATGGACATGTTTAAGCAGAACACCCTGATTAGTTTCTAAACACTCTCAGAACCTCTTTTTTGTAAAATGTATTTTTCAGCGGAAAATTCCCATGGATCACCAGAAACACTGTAAACAAGGCATGGCCAACCTGAGGGCTAATTTTATCCCTGGCAAGATGTTTAACAATTTACCAGAGTGACAGACAAACTAACTTACCATGCAGTGTCCTCCATGAAGATGCCCTCTCTTTCCAGTTGCATAAACAGCTCCCCACCTGCAGTTACCACATACAAAACTAAATATATTCACAGTTGAAATAAAGACCTACATTTTTGCTGTGCTGGAAAAAATGCTTGTTCAAATGTTATAATGCCTAGTGCTCACAAAAGAAAGATAGGTGATCAAAAACATTTGTCATAGTAAAGACTGTGGGACTGAGCGCAACGATGCTCACCGCTAAGGTACTCCAGGATGAGGTATAACTTTCCCCCTGTCTGAAAGGCGTAGATGAGGTCCACGATGAAAGGGTGCTTCACCTCCTCCAGAATGTTCCTCTCGGCTTTGGTGTGCGCAGTGTCCTTTGCATTACGTACAATCATGGCCTGGGAAGGGACAGAGAAGCGTGGAGAATCAGGGTGGCGAAAGCTATTCGGGCACTAACTTAAACCCCATTCGCTGGTGTCATAGCTTCACATCAGCTGCACAGGCAGAGTTGGAATCAGGAAGCCAGCATGGTAGCTACAGTCAGGTCTCATTAAGCCAATAAACACAGCCATTACCCAAAACCTCAAGCTTCGGGGAATATGAGCTGACTTTTCGAGCAAAGTCAGGCACCGGCTCAGTGACAGCTGCAGAGAGGACGCCAAGCTGAGCAGAAGCGGCAGCTCTGAGGTTTCATGGGAAAAAGCATGCAGCCATTATTTTGGGTGGTCTGCCCTTAGCTTCTGGCTTCATAGCTGAATACACCAATATGTCACCAGAATGGAACAAAAAATAGGCACACAGTGACAAAAAGTACATGTGGAATCCTACACACGGTCATGCTGCATAGGACTTGAGAGACAGCTGAGTATTTCAGTATTTTCAGTGTATGCCTACATTTTAAATCAGACTACACTACTCTGTGTGCACACTAGGGGGCAGATAAGCACATATCTAATAAGTGATTGAATGACAGATTGAGCATTACTGATTTTCCTCTACATTGATGAAATAGTCACCTTACAGCCAAATTTGACACAGGTAGCGTCACACTCACCTTCTTCAACACTTTCATAGCAAATATCTTCCCAGACGTGGCCCCTGATACCTTCCGAACTTGAAACACCTGCAAAACATTATCAACATATCAAACAAAAACCATAAAGACGTGACATTTGCACTAATAGTTTATGAGTTACCACTTTTATTTTCAGATATGTCTCAATTGCGTCATAACAAATTATACTGGGAACATTAAAAGAAAGGATTTGGCACAAGTAAAAAATGTCTTTTAGCACTGGTGTGTTGCATAATGTGTGTTCATTCTAAGCGGTAAACAAGTCATTCTTGGTGAGTAAAAAAATCTATTCTTGTTCTAGTATTCTCCCTGTCCATTTGTGCATAAAGTATTCATTACATACAAGTGGACAGCGATGACCAAAGTGTCACCAGGAGCTTCTTTGATCCTGCGTGAGCTAATGTCTGTGTTTTAATTATCTGTATGCCCACAAAATCCGTAAAAAACTATGTTTGCTCTCAGTTTTAAAGCCATGGAACAGCAAACTGATGCCACAACACATGACTACACCAAAACAAATGACAGTGTGTTTCAAAAAATATAATGACTTCGTAATGCTAAGTCAGTTGCAGAAAATGACTCCTTAGTCATTGTGCGTGAAACCACTTCAATAAAAGAATAAAGTCATGCAGCTGTCTGCCAAGTGAAAAAAAATGTTTCCAAAAAATTACATGTGCATTGTCATTGTCAGGAAACACATCAGGAACCTTCCAGAGCTCTAATTTTTGGTAATACCAAAATAACACGACATTAACACCAAAATACAACCATAGAAACAAGAGAGAGATATCTCAATGTAAATACAGATTATAGCTGTGTCTTATGTTGATTTGGGTAAAAGACAAGATGGTTCTGAGGTTGCAGATCTTACAGTGAAAAGGTGCAAAAGAGTTTTGTTTTTTTGTTTTTTTTTACTTTCACACAGCCCAAAAACATCAGCATGTGTGCCTTGGGATTTGAAAGGGTTGATGATAGTTTACAAAAATGTTGAGGTTTCTAGCTTGCATAACTGATTTTTTACAATTTCCAGTCATTTTGTCAAAAAAAAAAAAATCCCCACCCATTAGAATATCAAAACAAATACAATATCCACCCCCACATACTGGCAATTTAAAGCTATGAGCAAATGTGCAAAAGGTTTCAGGCCAAAAGTAACAAATGACAAAGTGGTATTTCCCAGGACGTTTCAACAACCTACATTTCAACATCCTACAGGACATTTCAACAAACCAGATTCTAATAGTTTTTCTTTTTTTTCTCTCTCTCTCTNATCCTACAGGACATTTCAACAAACCAGATTCTAATAGTTTTTTTTTTCTCTCTCTCTCTAAAAAAAAAAACTGCGTTCTGTGAAAGGGTCACATAAAGTGCAAACACCAAATTGAACTGTGTGGTTTCTATTTGCAAAATCCAAATTTCAAGTTAATTCACATTGAGAAATCGATGAGGAAACATGTTCATAAGTAATGTGATCTGATGTCTTCATTTCCTTCAGATGCCTCACCTTTCCATAGCCACCTTTCCCCAAAACTTTCAGCAGCTCAAAGCATTCAGGCCTGATCTGCTCTGTTCCCTTGTTCACGCTGTTCTCTGAAATTTCAAACTTCTCACAGTCATCCATGTTACTGGCAAAACAAAAAAAAAAAAAGAAAGAAAAGAAAAACCAATCACTTTCAAAACACAGAAATATTAACAGAGGCACAAAAGATTGAGACATAGACGTGGTCAATAGTTCAACTGAGGTTACGGTTGGCACAACAGTTTTGTTGTTGGTGCCGTAAACAGCTGACTAGGTGAGATGGATGTGCATTGTTGAGGGATGTTCCCAAACTTTTGCACACAAATGTACCTCAATAATTATGTAACCCACAGTTTGATTAATATCTCCTTTAGAGATTCCATCCAAGATGAATCACTCACTACTGGGTACATAGAAATAGGTGACAATTTAAAGGAAAAATCTGTGTAAATGAGTGGACAAAAACAACTAACACACATGACTCCCTACAGGACAGAAAGGGATGTGTATGAAAATGGACCTCATCATACGCTTTGACAATCAAATAAAACACATATCTGAGAGCTTAGGTTAGACAGCGCTCTCTCCATCTATCTTTTTGGAAGGGTAGTGAAACTACACTTATGGATCACTGAAGCTCTATTGTGATAGCCCAACCTCTTATGTTAATGTTTTCTTTAAATTGTCACCCATGTGTAATTTCTCATGGTTTGGTAGTGTGGTTCAGTATGCTAGTAGATATATTTGAAAAAGCATCACCACAAAGCCCACTAAAGCACTTTAAATGTAATCAGTGAAAACTTCTTCCAGTCATCCAAATTATATTGTCGCCCCTTTTTTTGACCCAGTCAATCACAGTAACGCTTTATACTCACAATTCAAAGCCACTGCATTGGTCCATATATTCACTGAGCTGACCCTGAAAACAAGAGAAACAACAGGACAGAAAATCTCAGCACAAATTAATGCGACCAATGTTATTTAGCAGTATATTCATACACTTATTGTTTTACTAATAGTGTTGCACAGCCAAATATTTTTTAACCTGTTTCACTTTAACTTACCAGATAGCACTGCTAACTAAACGACCACTAAACTAGTTTAAACGGTGCACCCTTTGTCGTTAACTTCATTTTATTATATATTCAAATAAGCCAGTGTTTGTAACTAAAGTCGGCGCTGGCTAGTAAACCAATAACCAAAGTAATATCTGATGCTAACGTTAACTCCTAACTAGCATTATCTGGATTTCAGCATGTTGTTGGGTGACTTGACTGAGTCCATTTACAGCATCCTTATTTATAATGCTAAAGCAGTTGTGACACCATACATGTGGTATTCATGTAAATAATTGAGCTAATATAGCTACATCCCCACAATAAACGAATGCCGATGCAGACAGCCTAAACAATATCTCTATTATCGGACACGTCGCTACGTCCGCTGTAGAACAGTTATTTTCATTTTAATATCGTGGCTTTCCTTTGAGGCTTTTTCCTGACGTTGTTTTCTTATTTTTAAGTCTACGTTATTTCTTTTGTGGCGAAGTGTTAGGAAACCCCAAGAGTAAACAGTTAACGCTGTTACGCGTTTATGCTATGTTAAAGCCGGGGGTCGTTAACGTTACACCAAACCCCGCCACACAGCACTCTGAGTGTAATGTTGTTAATGACCGGCGTCGGTAATAATTATACTTGATTAGTAACATTACTATATAGCGCATTATCATTTTGAATTTAGAAAATGCGCAGGAATGTAGTTTAAACACAGTGTAGTGACTTTTAAAAGGGTTCCTTTAGATACCGCGGGAACATGGGCGAGGACGTGTCCGATAATAGACTCATGAGTACTAACGGTAGCAACGCAGGCCTCGGGGCTGCTAAGCTAATGTGTTAACCGGCTAACGAAAACTCACCCCGTCTTCAAGTTCGTCGTCAGAGACATTCTCATCCGGTTGATCCAAATCGATGTCGAAAACCCCAGCCATGGCCGCGGCTCTTCACTCGATGTTTAGTCACAAAACACAGACCCGCTCCCCCGCCTCATCACCGTAACAACCGGCTGCAGCAGAAAGCATGAGCTAACCTCCAGCTAACCTCCGGCTAACCACAACAACACAACAACCGGGCGGCAGGAAGAGCCTCTAGTGTCGGTCACCGGCGTTACTCGGCTCAGGCTGGCCTTGTCAGCTCAAAAGTTACTGATAAAGAAGTGACAACCTGCAGTGATAGCTGCAAGGGAAATTTAATCTCAGCAGGATGCGAAAAAAAATTGACACAGCTGCCCTCAAATTATATTAACAAGACTACATATCCTCAGTTTATCAGAGCAATTAAAACTTGCATTATCGGATGATGAAAAAAAAGTCACATTAGATTTTATTTAAAGCCTTTATTTTTTGTATTACTTCTGGTATTTTTTCTACAGTACAGTACACTACAGCATACATACATACATACATACATACATACATACATACATACATACATACATACATACATACATACATACATACATACATACATACATACATACATACATACATACATATATGGTTTTGGGCTCTAATAAAGATCAGTAGTTCTCAAAGTGGGTGAGGGTACCCTCAGGGGCCCTTGAGGGGGCTCCAGGGTGTCCCCCAAAAAAAGTAGAAAGATTTATTATATAATTCCATCCATAGGTAGCACAATGACAGGATGTATAACTATTTTGGTCATGCATTTCATCTACTTTGTGTACACCTAATAAAACACCTAAAAGAAAAAAGCTTATCAAAGCAAAGGAGTAGGAAGTGGTCTAATTTGCGTCAGTTTAGGGGTTCTTGACATGGAAAAGTCTTAGAATTACTGATACAGACAATTGTATATTTGTCGTTATTTTAAACAAAATAAAATATTAGCTATTTTTAAAAAGATGTCACCATAGTTTTCTTTGACAAGTGTGTGGATGAATAATTCCCCATCCAAACAGTGAACATAACACTTACACCTTATAAGCTCTTTATGCATTTATGATGTTTACTTTAGCATAACACACCACCAGATGGGTTTCATGTCATTTAAAGATGGTGGTTAGTGGCAGCAGCGCTGAGCCACAACCTTATTTGGCTTTGACCTTCCATTCACAAAAGTGGAGCTCTTGACACAGTTCCAACACTTACCAGAAAGCTGAGGAATAATTTAATGTCCCAATTATCTAACTCACTTGCATCAGTGTGAGAGAATGTGTAAGTATGTCACCCCCACCCCCACCCCCTCCTTTTTTCTTTTTTTTTTTTAACAGAGGTCTCACTTTTCTCCTCTGATCTGCTCTACCTTCAGTATTGACTGTCATATTCATAATCTGTCAAATCATAATCTGATAACCTAAATTGGATTAATATGGAGCTGGCTGTCTAACATGGTGAAGTTTTGGGTCACTTGACAAGTTTCACATCCTCTTGTTTCCTCCTACATCTCCTTTTTTCTTTTTTCTAGAAAGAAAAATGACGGAGTCCCTCTAATTGTTCATGCTGACATTTCTACATGAATAAATTTTAACTTGTAAAACGCAATTTAATTAAATTAGGCTTCTTGGTAAGTTAAGTGGATGAAGATAAACACATTCAGAGAGTTTCACTGAAATGTACAGTGCTTTATAAATAACATCATGCTTGTGGTTATTAAATATTTACCATGGAACATGATTCAAAGTATTCCAGACATCCTTTAATTACAGTTTGTCGGTGTAGATTATTCAAATTTAGACGCATTGGTTTGAATGTGTGGTTTAATCATTTCAACGCACGAGTTTTTGTTGTCGCTGTTTGTTATGTTTTGAGCTCATGTGAGATGCTCGACAAGCACCTGAGGCAATGGCTGCTGAGAGATTCATACTTTCAGAGTGTAATGTGTTCCACCCAGTCATAATCAGGTTATATCCCTGTAATTCACTGCAGGATCTGTCTACAAGACTTTTTTTTTTCTCACCAGTAGGTGGCAGCAAGAAAAAGAGAATCCTTGTCAGAGTGCAAAAGCCATTTTTCATTCATCCTAAAATCTACTCATGTAGCTGCTGTGTTAGTCCACCCCAAGTCTCTGCCAAAATGCCAATATATTATTAAACTGTTATGCATTTATGATTGCTCCCCCTAGTGGTTTACAACTTCATCTGGATGTATATTTTTTATTTCAGTCAGTGGCAGAAACTACACAAGACATCAAACCAAACTATATGGAACAACGAGGATAAAAAAAACATTGTGATGTTCTTTTTAGCCCTGCATTTTTGGAAAGACAAAAAAAAGGAGGAGGAATTGGAAACACATGTTAACAGTCACATGGACTAGCTAGTTTTGCAATTATTTAAGAAATGTTGTTAAATGTTAATGATCAAGGAAAGAAAATATGTTTCTTCTATTCAAGTGTACAGACCCATGCTTAGCACCCCCGAGTCCACATTTGTTAAGAGACACTGGCAGACTCAGGGGAAAGGCGGGGACAGTCGATCAATCTGTCCTGATGCCTCTGAGGATAAGAAAATGCACAGTATAGAGCAAACATGATAAAAGTCACCTCACAAAGAAAAAAAAAACCCAAACATGGCTGTCTCAGTTGTGGGTAAATCAGGATGAGAGGCCCTATAGGTGTCTCTATATGTGACAGTCTGAAATGAAGTTGAAGGAAGTGTGATAATGTCCTGTAAAGTACCTTCACAAGTAAGAAAACAGGATGTGCTCTTTAGATAAAGATGTAATGAGATGTTCTAATTAAGTAAAGTGGAGGTGCTGTGTGGGTGTTGTTCAAGCAAGAAAACAAAAAAGGAACATAGCACACAAATTAAAAAAAAAAAATCCCAAAACATATTTTTTGACTCCATAAAATAATGTTTATGTTAATTAGGGATGTAGCCATTTTTACCTTTTTTTTTTTTTTTTTTTTTTTTTTTACCAAACATGCATGATTGTTCTCTGCTGATGGGGCCAATGAATCTATCAAGTGTCCTTCATACTTTTTCACCCCACCCCTTCAGACAGCCTGGATCTGCTACTAATGAAAAGATTTTTTCAGATATAAATCAAATTCTTAAAAAAAACAAAAAAAAAAACAGTTAAAATAATTAAATCGGTATAATTTTAACACATCTCACAGAAACACTTAAGATATGCAGCGTTAACAATCTGTCCAGTTGAACACATCACAGCTGGATCTCAACTAAAAACTTTTCCATTGAGTACAAACAGAATAAAAAGTATTTTTAACGTCGTGATTTCAGCTCAGATAGGATACACTCACATCATATATTAAAAAAAACAATGTTTGGTCAGATTGGACAAACACTGTTTTTATTTTTAGACTATAAGAGTATGGAATGTTTAGTCATAATGATGATGGGGTAAAGTGCGTATTAAATAAATCAACAATCCCTTCCTGTTGCTCTGCTTCAGTGCAGACTGCGTGAAAGCTGTCCACAGAGCATCCCGACAACACAACAGCATCGTATAACAGCTGATGAGATGAGAGCATGCTTTTCAATCATTAAACCATATTTTGACCTCTGCCATATAGGAGTAAGAGTGACAATGATTACAGATGAAATTCTCAGCAGGTCCTCAGTTTAAGAGCTGGTCAATCTTTTTCCACAGCTTCTGTTATCATGTGGAGGGGGGGGAGAGAGCTATATGGTTGAATCTCTCTTAGGAATCACGAGAAATGCCGCCACCCCCCACCCGCCTTTCCCCCCCTGCAAGGTTAGCGTTACTTCGAGCACTGCCTCAGTTCCATCTGATAGTTTGGTTGACTTTGATTGCCCGGTGATCAAAACCAGCTGCAGTCGGTAACAAAATATCTTTTCTGTGTGTGTTCTCTGTTTTGTTTAGCTTTGTTTATGTTTACAAAAGACCTGACTAGACACTGGTAGAAAGTCGCACAGCTCTGTTGTGGGTCTCTGTGAGGACTTGAGGTCGATATTGTGTTCGCTCAAAATCACTTTGCACATCAACTGACTGCGTCGTGCCCTCATGCTTGGACTTTGTCAGTATAGAAGGTTTAAAACTGAGGGTGAAAGCTGTCAGCATCTTGAGCTGATTTTTTTTTTTTTTTTGTGTTGAAGCCTGGTGTTTACTGCAGGACAAAGATTGTGTAGTGTTCCATCTCAATTTTAATGTTTTTTTTTTATGTAAACAATAAATACCAATAACATGAGAAAACAGTTCCATATCTGTTTTCATGATGCTCAATTGCCCTGTAAATACTACTAAAACATTTAAATGGCAGGCGTTCCCCTTTAACTGTGCAACAGCCTGTAATTGACACAGTTTCACAGTAGATGAGTAAGCTATTTGATCAGAGCTCAGATCCAACAGCAACATCCAGTGAAAAGGTGACAGCAAGGTTTATTTTACAAAAGAGAGTATGGCCCTCAAAGTGAGTTTTAAAAGCCAGACATGTAAGCATCTGGTAAAGCAATCCCTGTAACCTCTACGTATCATGCTTATTTTGTGCCGGTAGTCTCACAGGGTCAGCCATAATATGTATGTCAGGTCAGTCGTGCCGGGTTTTTGGCTTCGATGTGTGTCACAATACTTGCACGGTAAACCACTTTGAAATATGTAAATCAACACAATGCTTTGGTGTATAAATATTGAAATAGAACTTCCTGTATACAGTATACATACAGATATATATGGAAGCCAAAGGGGCATGATTAAAAAGAAAAATCAAAAGCAGCAAGCAGTTTGTCTTCAGATCTCACAATTTTGACTCTGTAAGTCAGAGTTATTACCTAATTTATATTTTTGTTATACACATAATGACTAACTTGTCATTATCATTTTTTTCCAGGCAAAAATGAGTTCC
>JANJYP010000440.1:0-10898 GCA_024605115.1 Rastrelliger brachysoma | reverse complement strand
GACTAAACTAGAAACCCTTCAGCTGCAGTAGTGTATTACCAATTTCCATTTCCATGAATATCCATGACATTTTCCGTGCAAGTTAAATGACCCTCCCCACATTGGCACCAGAGCAGTTCAGCTGGAGGAGTACTGAGGGCCCATAACTAATAGTGAAATTATCTTCTATGACATTTAAGGCCTCAGTGTTGTCTGTCTGGAGGTTGTTGTTTTGGGTTTTGTTTTTTTTTTTTTTGCTTCCAAACTGTTCTAATCTTCTCTCCTAAATCTCTGCAAATCCCAGTTTCTAACCATTCTTCCAAATTTTACCTCTAACATTGACCACATCAAACCCTTACTTGAACTTAACCATTTCTAATCAAATGCCAAACCATTTCTGTATAAAATACTATACACAAAAAGAGGCAGGGAACCAAACATTAGATCATTTACCATCAATTTAACTAGTAATGTAGCTGAATAAAGCTACAGATGGGTGACAAATTAAAGGGAAAACAGGGTCTTAGAAAGATGTTGGGTCACCACAAGTTTCCAGAACAATTTAAGTGCTCCCTGGCACAAATGTAATATGTGTAGATCTCTACTAGCTTCTTTAAAAAGATGTTTCCTCATTGGGTGTTTTCATCGCTCCAAAATCTCCACCAGNCTGGCACAAATGTAATATGTGTAGATCTCTACTAGCTTCTTTAAAAAGATGTTTCCTCATTGGGTGTTGTCATTGCTCCAAAATCTCCACCACGGGTTCAGCTGGGTTGAAATCTGGTGACTATGAAGACTATAACAGACACTGAATGATTCACATCATTGTCATACCCTTTTCTCTGTATGAAAGGTTCTTTATTACATTTCTCCACTCAATCAGTATGGNGGTGTTGTCATTGCTCCAAAATCTCCACCACGGGTTCAGCTGGGTTGAAATCTGGTGACTATGAAGACTATAACAGACACTGAATGATTCACATCATTGTCATACCCTTTTCTCTGTATGAAAGGTTCTTTTTTACATTTCTCCACTCAATCAGTATGAATTTTCCCTTATTTTTTTAAATCCATGCATTATAATTGTTATGTGTGATGTTTGTTGCTGGCTTAAAAGAAAAAAAGTGATTAAACTTATGCCAAATTATGTCTTTAAATCTAAACACGCATATCTGTAACATACACTACAAACAGCCAGGCAGCTGCTTCCCCTTTTGTTACAGATATCAGGAATGTTTATGAATGTACAGTAGTTTTCTAAATTTGCTTCCTTCCTTTCACATAATACAGCAACACTTTGTCATTGTCATAATCACTGATGATTGTTAGTACACCCAAACAACTCACAACATGTTTTAATGGCTGCTTTTCCAAGATAATACATTGCCAAGTTTGTTTCTCAATGAAAGCCTATTTTAAGCTTCATGTTGTCAGCACAAAAACTGGTGGATCTCAATCAGGGGGGAAAAAACTCCACTAGTTTCCCCAAAGGAGATCAATGAAAAGAAAAACATGTCTGTATTGCGTTTACATTCTATCCTATTAAAATCACAGTAGGCAAAACACAACAGGGAGTTACCGTGATGTGAAGTCAGACAATTTGCAAAAAGTTTTTTATGAGCCTGTGATGTAATTTATGGCACTGAGCTCATGGTAATTTCTTTAACATGCAGGCAGTGATTTTTACTAAAACTAAAAGCTCCTCTGTGTGTGTGTGTGTGTGTGTGTGTGTGTGTGTGTGTGTGTGTGTGTGTGTGTGTGTGAGGCAGAGAAAGGTCATTCTTGGTTTACTTACTCTGTTTTGTATGTGTGTGTGTGTCTTATGTTAAAGGAAAAATATGTTGCTTTTTGAGACTATTATTTATACAGGCTAGTGGTATGATGTCAGATATTTAAGTTAAATGTGATAAAAGTAGCAAAACTTGAAAGCGTATGTGGAAATGCTCCCCCACAAAACAACAGCTCAGGCTTCAACCTGCCCTAAACGCTTCATTAACAATGTTTCTACCTTGCCAACAAGCTGATGTTAACTCATCATGCACACCCATAAACGACTGTGTCTTTGTTGCTAAGGTTCTTACATGTGCCGTTCGTGTTATCTACTCTCATATTTTTGGTTTGGATTTGAGAAGTTGTTTATAGTAAAAAAAAGTAGTGAAAGTCTATGACTATAGTTTGTTTCATGGTCTGTTGATGTACCCTCTGCAGCTGGCCAATCAGAACAGAGTAGACTCACTGGGAAGGGAGTTTTGAAGAGACAGGAGCCAAGCCGAACTGAGGTGCTGCACAAAGGGCCAATATGAGTGAAACTGTAACTGTCATGCAAAGATATCCCAGCAGAGCCCCAGATTTAAAATATAGCCCTGAAAATATGCATGTTATAAGCTTTAAGATGACATTTTACTCATAAATTACAGTTGAGAATCTGCAAAGGCATTTTTTCACAATTTCCAACATGACATGTCCTTTTGTAATCTTCCCATTTCAGTCATTTTTCTGAGTCATTTGACAGACCAATTCTCCTGTTTTGTAATCATGAACAATCAGAGTTCATTTAAGGGTTGCAGTTACACAGTCAGTCATGTTCTGCTACACCCCATAGTTACGTGTCAGTCAGTCATACATCCTGAAATTCATCTGTGACTGCTTGACTGCTGCTAGAGCACACACCCCATTGCTTACACAAATACACACATACACACACACACACGCACACACACAAACAAACAGGACAATGAAAAATAGCTGTACAGGAATTTTAATTGACTTGTGTGATGCTTTTTTTTTTTTTTTTTTTGCCTCAGCGGTTCCATCATGGAGTGAAAAAAAAGGAGACTTCCTAACTGGAAACAGATTTCAGGAGCTGCCCAGGCTTCTTCCACAAGTCAGCATGTAACTGTAGCTTGCTCACACACACTCACACACTCACAGACACAGATAGCCAACGCCCCAGACAACTTTTAAGTCTTGTTTTCTCTCTGCATATCAACATGCTGTTTTTAAAAGTGAAGTCTATAATTTCACAAGCTGTGTGAGAGAGGAGCAGAATTCATGTTGCTGCACAGTTTTTTAGTGGTCAGCAGTTACTATGTAGGTGATCTGCTCTGAACTGGCTTTTCATGAAGTTCGATAACTTTATACTGTCACAGCTTTACAGTAAAATATAATAGTGAAGCTTGGAGTTAACTGACATAGAACCTGTATCCCTGTACAAACAAGCAGTGAGTGAAAATAATGAGGTTAGGTCAGAGCGTACAGATCTAAACATCTTACCGGGTTCAGAGTGATGACTGCAGTCGTGCTTGCGCAGCTCTCTCCAGGCTTTGGAAGCAGGGAACTCCACTTACTTTATAAATACTGACATCTGCAGCTATGTCAGGCTGCCTGCAAAACTGGCTGAAGGAGGAAGTGGGATGTTCAACTTCAAAATAAAATTAAATGTTCCCTTTTACAGTCTATGCTTTGAACAGAAGTGGAATGAGGTTGCCTTCAAAATAAAAGTGAATGTGAACTGGTGGAGAATTTAAATGTGTTTACTTTTGTACATTATGTGGCTCTACATATATCTATACTTGAGTGTGTTTTTGTTTTGTTATGTTCAGGTTATTTTATGATCAAATAAAACTAAATAATTATGAGTTGGAACTTGAAGTCAATCATTTTAAAGAAAGCGAACAAGCAAAAAAACAAGGCTTAAAGCTTGACTCATTCTTGGAAAAAGAAAACATTAATCATTCACAAAATTGCAATGATAAACAGTGTGAAACTTAAGAGTTGTTTAAATGAATCGTCTACATCTTTCAAGACCTTACAAATATGTTGAATGCACAGGTCACTTTTCATATTATTTTATCCATGTGTGAAATTGCACACATTAAGAATTATTATTTTTAAAGAATGCAGGTGGGGTTGGTAAAGATAACTGGGCAACATGCATTGAAGAAGCAGAAAGATGTTAGTTTCTAGAGTTTTATTTACTTTTGGTACACTCACAAGATATCTGACAGAGGAGACACTGACTTTAGGACTACACAGGGAAAAAAATCTGAGATGTTCTTTCTCCTCAACAAAAGTTCACATTTTCGAAACATTCACATGTAGACCTATTGCGGGTCTACTTTTCACAAACCATCAGTTTCTACAAACGGTAGAATCATCATTAAACATTTTGATAGTTTTAGATGTTTACTACCATAATATTACAACTGTTTCTTCAAAAATCCCATACTATCTTTTTTTTTTATTGTTCAAATACATTTAAAGAACAAATATAAATCAATGAGTACCTTACTCAAAAGATAAAAATGCATATCCATTCATGTTCATATCTTAGAACAATTCATCAGAAACTCATGAATCAATAATACTGCTTGAAGATGAAAAAAGACGATGTGCAGTTTAATATAATCAATACAAACATTTTGACCAGGAATTCATTTCTACCTCAGTCATAAAAAATGATTTTTTTGTGGCGTTAGACTGGCCCACTCAGCTGAAGACAGGACAGGCGAGAGATGCTTTAGCACAAAATATAGACTGAAGTGGGACCAGAATAGAGAAGCTTTGTTGCCAGACTAGGTGCAAACAGAACCGTTTCATCAACATCCTCCTGCACAATATTTCCTTTGATCTCACTGGCAAACTGAAGAAAAAAACTTCTTGTTGCATTCAAATTCAGCCTCCAATCATGTGACAAAAGAACAACTTTCATTTTAAAATCCCACATCTTATTTTTTGATTAAGTTCATTATTCATAAAAAATGACTATATTAGTGTTATTTTCCATTAATGCAAGTACAATGTTTTAGTTTACACTCTTTTGGTGTTTCTCCACCTTTTGAACGCACCAAAAACAAATAGTGTTAGTACTTCAATAAATTACCTAATTATACTGGGAACAATATTTAACATCAAAGGGTTTAGCATCATATAAAAACAAAAAAAACATTAGCAAATCAAAATATGTACAAATCTACATAAGTAATTGAATTTCTGAATAGGCACTTTAATTTAAAACAGATCAGCCAGCCCTCAGTCATCATCACAAAGACGCGGCAGTTACCTTTGTTTTTAGAAAGAAGATTAAACCAGATGACAGAACTCATAGATAGACATTAGCCCTAATAAANCACACACACACACACACACACACACACACACACACACACACCTGTAAAATACACACACAAGGAAGCTCTAGTATCCAAGTATAAAGTAAAAACATCTGCTACATTTTGAGAAGGAGATATTTTAACATGTGCACCTGGTAAAGAACGACAAACTCCTGGAATGAATATCTACTGCCCTTGTGACTCCCCCGCTGTACGTACCTTGTGCGGCAGGAGTAGTAGTGCTTTTTTTTTTTTAGCAGAAAGCTGCCCAAACAACAGCCTCACACCACTCTATTCTTTTTTTTTTTTATATACAGGGCAAGATAATTGTTACTGTCACAATAAAATAACAAAACAATAAATAAATAAATAAATCATCACATAAATAAACCACTTTTTTGTTAAATAAATAAATCAACTAGAGAAAAGACTGATCGAGAAGAGAAGACGCAGGCAGTGCTCAAATTTAAGGTAGTACAGATGCTCCTGGACATTGATGCAGAAGCGGTGTGAGGTTTTGTTTTGGTTTTTTTTTTGATTATTTGTTTTGTATAGTTTTGTTTTTTGGCCTAATTTTATTACCAATCTACAACCCTGTTTTAGGAAAAAAAAAAAAAAGTCTTCAAATTCAAAGCTCCAAACACAGTCTGTGGATACATTAGTAAGATTAGTAATGCAACTGTTGTGTAAATGCTCCTTAACAGCGCCGCATGTGGTGGTGACTCTGAACTGAAACGTTGGACAGTTTGTGTTAGATACACTTCAGGGGAGCTTAACGAATACAGGACATGTTGTCAGGATCGACTTCACCACAAAGAAAAGAGTAAACTGCATATGAAAAGTTTAGAGATCGCCTCCTACAACCCTACAAAGGAAGCCTTTTTTTTAAAGAGAGCACAGACAGTAGCACTGGCATATCACCACAGTAGTACAAACTTGGGAGAAAATCCTACAGCCCCCATTTTTCTTTTTTTGTCTCGGTGGCTAAATGTGCATTTTTGCATGCTTTTTAAGTAGTCTATAAACTTGAGGTGCTCTTGATTTACAGTACCTTACTTTACATGTAGTGCAATCACATTCAAGCTTACAGTAATCCACCTCGATGAGTTAAATCAAGCGCACCTCAAGTTTATTAAAAAGCTGAGACTATTTTAAACCTGCATGTTGGACAGAGACGTGGTCTCCTCAACACAAGGCTTTAATAATATACTGTAAACAGTTTGTCCTTTAATGAAAAATAAATTAAAAAACAAATCAACTATCTGTTAGAATCTTTTTTTCTTGTGATTTTTGAAGCTGAAAATGACAAACTGCGCCCTGATAGCCTTCTTACAGTCTGTGCCTGCGAGGGTCAGAGTGTGGTGGGGACGGTGGGGGGGGCAGGGTGACAGTGGTTGGAGGGTCCACTGGGTCATCCATGGGCAGGACCAGGCGGGTGCCGCGGATTGCCACTTCATTTTCTGCCAGGGCAAGCTCGTGATCCAGGCCTTCATCAGCTGGACCCCCGGCAGTGCTGGCGGTGGAGGAGCGTTTGTGGTTGATGGTGCGGGACCCAGACGCATCTGTGCTGACGGTGACATCGGCATACATGGAGCTCACACTGGCATCGTTCAGGATGAAGTCAGACTCATCATCATGGAGCTGACCTTCATTCTGGTGTACAGAGAGGGATCATATCAACATCACTCATGTCACTTATCATGGATATAGATAGGTAGGTAGAAAGTACATTATTTCTGATGGTCAATAAGTTACTGATTGGACATGATACAAAGTGATATTTACTGTATTAAATGACACTAAGTCCAAACCTCATATGCCTGTGGGCTGGTGAGACATCGTGCCAGAGGTCCACAACAAGAGGGCAGAGTAGCTGTGAGTGGAGGACCGCTGTGGGTCAGGAGGGGTTTCAGGTAGCTGGAGAGAAAGTGTCAAGGACCACTACCAATTTGACTCAGTTAAAGTTAATTGCTCAATGACCTAATTAAATTGTCTAAACTCACTCGGTAAAGCTTGTATTTATCACAGTTGAAATAATGTGTTTGGTGTTGCAAAATACCATCAGTATCTTCTTATGAGACTCATCATTCAGGGTAAATGGGCAGTGGGTGAAATCACACAGGCCAAAACAACTAGCGACTAACTAACTGCACCAGAATGACATATTATACTCACAGAAGCATATTTCTTTAATCTCAGATAACATCTGACTGTCTTTAAAATTTTAAGTAACAATAATAGTGTTTGTGTGTTCAGACCTAGTGACAAAATATCGCACTGTAATCAATATGTGCAAAAGAGCAGGCAGATGTTGTATATTTCCTTAAGTTTGTAAACAGTGCCCTCAGGTGGTGGTCAGAACTGAACTTCTGTAGCATCTACAATTCTGAAGGTATTATCTTTTATGTGATGCATGGTTCAAAGGATACTTGTGATCAAAGTTATACCAGATTCTGAAGGGCCAAGCGCTCTCATGTTTGGTATTCCTCCTCTGTGATCCATCCAACATCCCTGAACCCTGTTAAACACAAAATTTCTTTGATTAATTCAAGATTTTTAATGCACTCTCAAACTAAAAATACATTTTCAAAAACAAAGAGATTTCTAGCTGTAGTAATTACTTACAGAGACTTCTTGATCAGAGTCAACACCCACCCTGAATGAGAAAAGGTAACACGGTGACTTTGACAGAAGAGCATTCAATAGAAGTAAACACACAGACAGAAGTGAATGCATGCAAACACATGCCCAGCCTTACGGTATGCTCATGAAGGATAGCATGGGCGTGGTGCCACCTCCACAGATCCAGACGGTGAAGAAGACAATTAGTAGGGTGGTTGAAAACATCATCTGACGGGCATAGGTCGCCGTGTCTCGGATAGAAAGAGCAAAAGTCATCGCCCCACGCAAACCTGGAGGACACAAAAGACAGTGTGAAAATAAGTGTGTGTGTGTATGTGTGTTTCATCAAAAGAAACCCGCAGTGTGCAATTTTTAGGATGACAATATTGCTCCACCACTTTGATCTCAGCAACTATTGTTTTGGTGTAAAATGTTGGTACACATATTCATGGCCCCAACATGATAAACTATAATGACTTATCTCACTGCCACCATGTCAACATTACATTTTGTCCACTTATTTGGATTCTGCTACACATTATCATTGTGAGCATGTCATTGTTTTTTGGGGGGTTGGCAGTTTAACAAACTCTTAAGTCTGCACTTTCAGAACGGCTGATTAGAGTCAGTTCCCTCTGAGTTAACCTTGTCTATGGTGAATTTAAGATATTAATGCATGACAGTACGTTAACTCAACAAAGTTTTAGTTAGTGTTTACAATTAATTAACCATGCACTTCACAATGCTTGAGTGAAATGTGACATGTTACATTATATTTTAAACATATTTGTTCAGCATTAATCTAATGGGACAAAACACAGGAGGCAGCAACTGAAGATGAAAAATGCAATAAACATTTCAGTGAAAGAGCTGCTCTAACAGACTGACAGTCATTTCATGCAGAGTCACAGTGTTATGACTGCAGGGTTTTTATTCTGAGCCTGACTGAATTCAGTCCGTGTAATATTTGAATATGATAGCCAAAACCGCTGTCAAAGAAATAACTGATAATACATATAAGCAGTATCTTTTAAGAAGATGTTGTGTAACAAACTAATATCCCACCATGATTTTGATTTCAACAGTAAACCATGGCTAATTAATGCAGTTTGACACCAACTGAACTAATGAGGTAATGAAACAGTATGTCTGAGATGAAAACGTTCACGTGGTCTACAAAATAAAAACAAAATGACCTTTGTGGTTTCAGATAGTCATGCATAGGGGATTTTTAGTATTCACGTTTCACCAGTAAATGTCAGCTCATGTAAGGTTCTTATTCAAAATAGTGTTTTTAAGGGTTATTCCATTACACTGTTTATTTTAATGATACTGGATGAGAACAGGTTTTACTTCATTTGAGCTCTGTACCTGCAAACATCATGACGTGCTGAAAGTTGGATCCAATTTTGTTCCTGCGACCCAGGTTGAGCAGAAACGACAAAGGGTAGATGTTTGCTGCCCTGCCAAGAAATACTGCCACCTACACAATACAAGAAGATCAAGGACACAACACTACTAGTGTAGGCAAGATGAAAAGGAAAATAATTGTGTGTAGATAACAGATGGAAATAATATCTGATGGTTAACTGATCTTTCTGTTCTCTCTCTCACTGAAGCAATGAATAACGTCTTTCAAAACACCATACATATGCTGCATGAATAAATAGCATTAGTGTCATGATATATTGTCAAAAATATAGTTGTTGTCCATAACTGATGCAGATAATAGCTTTGGACCTATTATGTGGGCTGCATTGTATCCTCCTAACATCTCCAGAGCACTGAGCAGGACCTTGATCTGTTTGTGTGTTTGTGCATTAACACTGAGCAGAGTCAAGGATACAAAAGCTCCAATAATGAACAAGGGGTTGAAGACGTGAGACTGGAAGGAGAAGAGCGTGAGGCCCATGTAGGAGAAGATGAAGTTCTCCGCCAGGAAGTTCAACAGCTCAAACAACTGAGGGGAAGGAGATAAACATACACACTAGATTAAAACTGATATACACTGCGTTCATTTTGAATAGAAGTTTTGATGAGGTTTTGGGGTTAAACTTTGCAGTGTGTAGCCATTGGATGACTCAAGCTTCCAATGAATGCAAAATGTTGTTTGCAAGCATATCTTTGAAACTTCAAAGATATGCTTGCAAACCAAAATAACTCTAAATGATAGGACCAAAAACCTGAACTTGCATTAAATTATTTGTTTATTGCATTCTTTTATAATGAATTTATAGTCATAAAAGATAAACAATGAATTGACTCCACCTCCAAGCTGTGCAGGCAGAAGTAATACATGTCAGCTTTGTCAGCACCTGCTCTAGCATTACTGACTCAAATTACATTGCTCTTAAAATATGCTTCCCACTGATTTCTAAAGATAACCTCAACAGTTTCAGCTGATGCCCTGAATATGCATCCAGCTAACTGACAATCTCAACATGAGTGACCTTATAAAAAAAACCATTTTACTCTGATAATGCGCTGTCAATCCAGCAACTGACCAAATGTGTCTACAAAGTTCAAAACCTATCTAACTCAGTAGAAACAGTTTTGTGCTACTCGTATGCTCATAAGTTATCAGTTAAAACTACTGTCTGATGTGGTGGTTATTTATTTAGTCTCTATATGCTTACTTTTGCATCTATGTTCAACAGCACAGAGTTGACACAGAGCTATTTTGGTTAATGAGTCCCTGCCATCAGGGCTATCAGGTCTTGGTTTGCACACATATGACATGAAGGTAATGGTTTCTCAGAACTCAGAGGCACATCCTCTTTTCTAAGAATGTTCTTTTGAGGCGTTTCGTCATTTTTTTTAATATGTGTGACTCAACTTGTAAGCACTTTGTAATTTTTTTAAACGCTACACAAATTTATTACACTTAATATTATTAGTAGTAGTTGTTGTTTGACTTGTGGTAGTGTCAGTAATATTTACAGAGCAATGATTAAAGCTGTTTAGATAGTTCACTAGACACGACTATCAGGTCGAAAAGGTTTGTCGGTATCACCTGTTTGGTTCTGTCCTGAGAATCAGGTGAGAGATTGTTGAAGGTGTAGTGAGCCTGAGTGATCCCACAGAACAGCACAGCTACCACACCTGAACAAAAAAAGACAGTCAATTCAGGATGGAGAGCAAGTAAGAGAAACAGTCTGCAGTTGTTTTACAGCATGGTCTACTATA
>JANJYP010000436.1:0-10861 GCA_024605115.1 Rastrelliger brachysoma | reverse complement strand
TTTAGTCACCCTGAACAGTAAGTGACTTTTTCAAAAATGTTTTAATTTTTACGTTGCACAGTGACACTTTTGTATCCTTTTTGTGTATCTTTATTTTCCTTTTCTTTGTATAAAATGATACAGTAAGGAAGGGGCAGGATCAAAATAAGCTTTTGCTTCACCCCTGTTCCCCCTCAAACACCCAGTTTGAGACAAACNAATGATACAGTAAGGAAGGGGCAGGATCAAAATAAGCTTTTGCTTCACCCCTGTTCCCCCTCAAACACACAGTTTGAGACAAACAACAATAAACAAATGAACACTGTCACTCCAGAGATTTTCTTATAATGANCAACAATAAACAAATAAACACTGTCACTCCAGAGATTTTCTTATAATGGCTTTTAGACTCTATATAACTTATATTTTATCTTAGGTATATAAAAAAATTCTCGTTTGTTGTGTGTTGAAGGTGTTATGAAACTGAGGTTTATATTACGTCTACATTATAAAAGTTTTTGGGTGTAAAATAAAGAAATATAGTACTTAGTGGTTTTACTCTGTGTTCTCCCTTCCTGCCTTTTCACTTTGAAGAAAGCATCTCCAGCAGATGTATTGGCCTGTGTTCAGTCAGCATGTTCATTATAGTGTAGAGCAACCAGGTAGAGACTTGTACAGTAAAGAGAAAATCAAACATGTAATAACTACAAAAACTGTACAAATGTTCATAAGATAAGTAATCAAAAGCAAAGTGAAGGATGAAACTGTAAAGCCTCCATACATGAAGTCTGGTGGTTGGACTGAATCTCAAAGTAATCAGTAATGACAGTAGTTATAATCTGTTATGAAATATTTCTGATTAGCTGTTATAAAAAAGAGGAGTAATGATTTAGCTCACACTTGTCTCTGTTTATGATTATAAACTGTGTGCCTTGTGTCAGTCAGTCTCAGCACAGTGAGACGTGAAGATGATGAAGATATGATAGTAGCAGCCGTGCTATTGACTGTTCGTAAAGTCACTAGAAGTTGCTAAATGAAGTCATTGCCTCATTTGGAATAACATCATTATAACCTTTGCTCTGACAGTAAATGTGGTGATAGCTTTCATGTCAGAGTCTTCAAAATATCAGAAAACTCTTCAATAAAGTCGTTAGATTTGTCGCTAGTCATTTCTGAGAAAAAAAAAAAAGTTGTTAAGAGGAGTTAGAAAGTTGCCAGATCTGGTGAGAAAGTTACCAAAATTGGCAACACTGCTCACTACAGCTCAAATGGAGGGGTGGGTGTGGGGTGGGGTGGAGGGATATTCAAATGAGGATTCTGGGACGTAACAGAACCCCACAAAACTGAACTGGGTGTTTAATCACACTGTTTCTAACATTGGTAACAAAAAAAACAAAAAACAACAGTGGTTCTGTTGTATTTCACATGGTTTGTGTTAGAACCTGCATCAGAGAGGCAAATGAATAAGCTAAAAAAAAAAAAAAAAGAATGCTTATAATTGTGCCCACTGCTGAACTCCATTGCTATAAATCAGATAAAATGTTATCATTATAAAGTTCAAACTTCTTTTGTACAAACAATTATGCTGCTGTATTTGGCAGTCCAGGTTCTGCTTCCTGTATCAACCTAAGCAACGAATGCAATCAGCCCCCCAGGGGTCCACAGAACTTGGCACAAAGGGCTTTTGACTTTCATGCGTGAAACAAGTCAGTACTTTATTCTTTAAAGAAGTCAAAATTAGAAACACTTCAGTTAGAATTACTGAAATTATAGGTTTTCAAGACCAGTACATTTCACATTGATTATGAAGGGCCTGTACAAAAAGCATAGGCACCAGACATAAGACATATAACTATCTACACAGCAGGATATATTTTATGAATTCATTTTAAAGTTGTACTTTTCAAGTTGTACTTTTTACTGTATACTAGCAACTGATTCAATGATGTGAAAAGTCCAGCTTGGAGAATCATCTCCTCCTCTGCTCTATGTAGTGTTTTAGTGTCTTTCAGATTGTAGTTCTTGTTTTCAGTTCGTAAAGTCCCTTCTTGAACTGACAGTANCTCCTCTGCTCTATGTAGTGTTTTAGTGTCTTTCAGATTGTAGTTCTTGTTTTCAGTTCGTAAAGTTCCTTCTTGAACTGACAGTGTACTACTGAACACAGTACCGTAAGTTGTGATGTAAGCCCACTCAAAAATGACATGCAATTACTGTAGACAGCTGCTCTCAAGCTCAGGAGAAGCCCTTGGTAAGTTGGGCTGGGTTTCATATAAAAAAAATTATGATATCAATACTGATCCAAGTACCTTTAAAGTAATGCTGATACCAGCTATGTACTTTATTACATATGTTGCACATTTGCTGCTTTTATCTGGCGTAACAGGTGTGTAGTGCAGTTTGACAGGAGTTGCTTTGATACTACTTGATATTGATTTATTTCATTTGATATCTTAAAAGTATGGAGTACTGAATCTACTTCCTAGATATGAAAAAAAACATCAACCATAAAGCAGCTGATGGTGCAGAACTCTGCTCACTCCATCTCATTGCCACAGTCTGCTCTGCTACCTTCCTGCTGCACTGGAGTTTTTTTTTATTCACTCTGCATCCACTCAACTCCTGCCAGTCAGCCACACCCACCTCATCAGCCTCCCCACTTTCACCTGGACTCTCAGCTGCACCTGATCAGTAATCAACCCAGTGTATATACTTCTGTTCCTCCATGGTTCTGACCTACCTACTTGTTTCTGCCTCAGCCTTCTGTTGTCCACTACGAGTTCCGCCTCTGTTCCTGTGCTTTGGTTTTGCTGTGAGTTTTCATCAGTCCTGCCTAGTCGTTGCTGTTTGTCTTTATTTGTTTGCAACCTGTCCTGATCTTTTGCCTAATGAACTGAACTTGAATCCTATTCACCTGTTCCCCCACCACACTTGCTGCTGACTTGAAATAAAACACATTACCTATGATACCTATGGTGTGTTTGTGCTGCTGTTGGGTCCTACCACCTCCCCACCCAACCCCCCCTCTTCACCCTCACGCCTGATCTAAAAAATAATTTAAGATTGCGGAAAATTACATCATTACTTGAAACAATAGGTTAAGTAAAAATTGGGCAACCTGAAGCAAGCTTTCCTTTTGAAATTTATTATCTCTTTTAAGTCTTTCCTTTCACATCAGCAGAGGGAGAGATCAATGTCTTGTTCATCCTGTCCAGCTGGTTTGAGAAGCCCATGCAATGTACACTCAATATGAGGAATACAGCACATGCTTTTGACACTAGAAGGGTTACTGATGTTGACTGCCTGCAGCTTCCTCTGAGGTTTTGGGCCGAATTGATGTTTTCCACAGCAGGTTTAGGAGTTCATAAAGTTTAACTACCATAGGTTACTTTTTGTGGACAGTCAGTGTGGTGTAAGAGACTGTTTAAGGTAGGATTCTTTTTATTTGGGAAGTGCCTGTTTTTGTTACTCCATTTTCATGTTAAGCTGCCAGTTGTGGCCATTTTGAACATGTCAGAGCACATGTTCTAGTAGTTACCATCTCTTTGTTCATGGGGTATCACCAGTGAGTATATTTGATTTAACAACCTAAATTTACAACAATAAAGGTATATTTTTTGAGCTGTTTACTTACCTGCAGGCCTACCTAGCTTGTTACTCATCTGTATTTACTAACATAAGTTACCTGACAAGGCAAGAGAAGTTTAATGGTCTAACTGTAAAGGGGAGTAAAATGCCTTAAATATGCATAGTACACAAGTGCTGCCTGGACCAGATTATATTACATATTTGTATTTTTATTGTGTTATTTCAGTTTGACCTTTTCTCCTTTAAAATTGCCTGCCGAGTATAAGATGATGTCTGTTCATGTGAGGCATGCAGTAGAAAGCATTAGCATGCTCTGAATTCTTCTTTAAGCAAGCTACCTCCACAATGTCCCATCCTGTCTGTCCCAGCTCCCATCAGCTGTCTCTTGTTGGCTTATCATGCTCCTTGAATAAAATGGAACATGCATTAATCAGAAGGCCTATAAAGTCTACCTACTTCATTGGCATTATCATGTCATCAGCGAAAAGACGTCCTTAAAGTTGAGGTACTCGGCTGTGTTGTAGTTCCTGTCGCCTGACCAGTTTGATTCTTGGCTTTCCATTTTTCAGGGATTGGAACATAGATCATATCACGTTCCTCGTTCAATGTGTCCATGTCCCAGTCGATCATCGCAGAACGCTTTTGAAAATTGAAATCGTCTCTCCACATTGGATATGCTTATTATAAGATGTTGTGTTCTTTTTTTCCAGAGCAAAATCAATGGCTTAAACTTTGTAGACACAAGTTGTTTGGCGATGCATTGAGTGACATTATTTCTCACTTTTATTCTCACCTTCCAGAGAGCACTGTCTTCCTTTTTGGCCGCCTGGGTACTCAGAAAGGAGCACAGTGCAGCATAGTGCCAACACCCTCGAGTTGTTGTTTGGTGATGAAGTCATCTTTGGCAAGAAGGTGAAGCTGGAAAGTGCTGTTATCTGTCTCTTTTTTTTTTTTTTTTAATCCATTACCTAAGCATTGTCTTAAATCTTTTCTGGAGCTTCCAAACAATAACAACAAAACAAGAGCTTCTCTTTCACATTAAAAGTTAACCCCTTTCCACTTGGTGTTATATCTGTCTACTTCCCTTTTTATTTCACTCTTAATTTCATTTGGCAGTATTTCTTATTCCCCTCCTTTTGTTCTTCACAGGCTTCTTTGGAGTATTGCTTGAGCACTTGATAATACTGCTTAATTTAGCACAGTTATACCAGTTCACTGTGAAAGCACCGCCCTGTTTTTTCATCTCTAAGTTAATTAATTGCAGTAGCTCTTAAAATGAAGAAAAGTAGAGTTTAGTCTTCCATCAAACTGTGAAATTACTGGGGTTTTTAAAAAAATTCATATTCTTATATTGAATCTGTTTTTATCCACTTCGATGTAAAGGTTGATGTAGTTATACAAATTACATCAACCTTGCCCATGTATGTAGAAAGTATTTAATGATATAGACACAATGGTGACAGATAATTTTGCAGTGAAAACACACATCTCTCACTGATGTCTTTAGTCTTTTTTTTTTTTTTTGCTCTTTACAGATGGTGACTACGCCCGCCGATGCATCCAGGCTCCGCTCGTCATCCTAGGTCATGCGATGCTAAGTAAGATTTTCATTCAGATATAGCCTATTTAGTAAAACACTGGTGGTGGCTGTGCTTGTACTTTGTGCCTGTTATCATCCAATGCGTTGCTTGAATATGGTTAGAATACATATCTATAATAATGTTAAGTTGTGTTTAGAAGTAACACTCGCTTCTCGTAATGTATAAGAAAGTTCACCAATTAGCATGACAACCAGTTAAGTTAAAAGTACCTCTCATATAATTTATATATATATATATATATACCAAAGCAAAAATTAAAAAGTGAATAATTATGAATACTTTAACACTGATTTCAGCATGATGTTTGGTTATTTCTGTTAAGTCAGATAAATAAGGGACAAATAAGCATAAGAAATAACAGTGATGCATATATTTACATTTATCTCTTCAAGTCTTAATTAGTCGCTACAGTGTAACTTTAGAAAAGAGCTGAATACTGATGGCAACAATACTAGTGTCACGGGTCATTTTAATTAAATACAGCCCCAAGACA
Source organism: Rastrelliger brachysoma (assembly GCA_024605115.1). Lineage (NCBI taxonomy): Eukaryota > Metazoa > Chordata > Actinopteri > Scombriformes > Scombridae > Rastrelliger > Rastrelliger brachysoma. Next base: position 5,203 of record JANJYP010000436.1, on the reverse strand, counting down.
AGTGAAAAGGTGCTTGAATTAAAAGTAAAGCAGAGTAAAATTACATTAGTTCTCTTTTTAAATATAAGGTAAGTTAAGTGATATGTCTAAGTATTTCCTGGTAGTGACACTTCACATTAAAATTGCGGCTTTTATTATGAAGAATGTACAGTGAATGGTGGTCAGCAAATATTAGTCTCCACAGCAATATGTTTAGTGCTGTTTGGTCAGCAGATGAGTTATATACTGCGAAAGAGGATGAGGAGGAGAGGAAACGGCCACAGTAAGCTGCAGGCAACAGGCTTTTTTTTTTTTTTTTTTTTTTTTTTTATAAACTACAGTCTGTGTGAACCAGTGCACATCCAATATGTCATTAAGGGTAAACAACTTATTTTGTTCTGCTGTCCAGTCTGAGGGAAAAGCATTTGCACTATGCGTCACAGATATAATTACAGTAGTTGGCTGTTCAGCGGGTGTGTTTGTGCCATGGAGGAAGACCATTAGATTTCTGTAAACATGCTCACACAGTCCCCGCATACTATGACCATCAGCAAATATGTTTGTTTCTGTTCAACAGTTAATAATTAATCATGGTGTATTTAAAGAGTTGTTTCTGTGCTTATTTATAGGAATTAAAAAGTGTGCTTTGAACATTTACAGCATGTGTATAACAGTCACACATGCTGTATGTCTGATGCTGTAGTTCAATAAAACATTACATTTTATTTTTCAGCGACAATATTGCTACTGTAGACATGATCATATATCCTTATCATCCTGATTTGACTGCTACAATAGCTTCAGTTCCCTTGAAGTTAATCAGGACAGCTTATTTTTGATTAACAGCCTAAATTCACATGTCTAGCGCTCACTAGTTGAAACTGACATGAAAAATTAGCACCGATTTAATTTGTACATCATGAGTGAATTCATTGACTTGAGAAATTAATTGAATTTGCAGACAAACTGGAACTTTTACTATAAAATTGTGCTTTCTACACCCACAAGGAACTGATGAATTAGGGGGAAAATATATGAAATGCAGCCTATATCAGATAGAATAAACACTGATATATCAGTGATAGACCAATATTAGTCCATACTGTAATATCGGTTGACTGATATATCAGTTGGACTCTTGCTGTAACTGTAGATACAGTATCATTAGTTCAGTTTCATTTAACACTTACAATATAGCTAATTAAGTGTACATGCAGTATCATACTGCTTTCATTTTAAAGCTACAATAGTAATACTGTAAATGTCAATACAGTAAAGTTAATGCAATATATTTCAGTTTAAAGTCAAAGTGTACTGTGTTCATGTTTGCATTCATTAACTGTCAGTAATTACCGGCCAGTTAATTACTGTAAAAATCACAATAAGATCCTTTCAGTATATTCTCCAGCCATCTGTCGTTGCCAGTTCAAATCCAGCCCGCCCCTCCATGGTGAACCTGTGTGCCACGCTGCGTTATTTAAAAGCAGCTGTTGCATTCTTCCAATTTTTTTTTTTTTTTTATCACTAGTAAAGATAGGCTCAGAATGGAACTGCTGCCCACCACCCAAAAATGTCAGCAGGCCTCGTACCCATTAGCCGTGAAGGGTACATTTTCCTGATTGGACACTAGGGTCCATCATCAGGTCGTTGGTTAATGTCGCTTGTAGCACCAAACTGATTAGCGTGGGTAGTGACCTTGGTTGATGGCCGTGGCTGTTGGTGCGAGTCGCCGTCCTGCTCCATCTCCTTTTCACCTTGCTCCTTGTCGTCCTGCACCCCCGGCAGGTAGAAGAAGCNTTGTAGCACCAAACTGATTAGCGTGGGTAGTGACCTTGGTTGCTGGCCGTGGCTGCTGGTGCGAGTCGCCGTCCTGCTCCATCTCCTTTTCACCTTGCTCCTTGTCGTCCTGCACCCCCGGCAGGTAGAAGAAGCGAGCTTTTGCTTGTCCTCTTCCCCCTCAGGTGTCAATGAAAAGTTAGCAGTATCAATCATACAGTACCTANCGAGCTTTTGCTTGTCCTCTTCCCCCTCAGGTGTCAATGAAACGTTAGCAGTATCAATCATACAGTACCTGGGCCTGGCACACCTAATGGGTGATGCTGTCAACATCATGCAGCAGGTCAGCAGGAGAGCACAATGTTCAACAGTAAGGCTAAATGAAATAGAGCTGCCTGCTTTATTCTGCCTTTACTTCATTTTTGTCAGTATTGATTGTTTTACGCTGATGATTTTGTAAATAGTGATTTTTAATTTGGTTGTTGGTGGTTTGGTAATCCATCATATGTGGTGATGAGGTGGTTGTGTTGATGACGTTGACAGTCTTTGTGTTCAGCATTTAGGCTTTTGTGACTTTGTGAAAAGAATAATTCAGTCTCAGTAACTTCCTGTTGCCAGTAGGTAGCACTATGACTCTTATCCAGTTTTGACACATGCTCACAGAAGGATTCTTATCACTTACAATAAATTTAAGTGAGTGATTGGACCATGTACATTAGAGTTACAACCACTTCCTTTTTGATGGTGAAAAACGGTGTAATTTTCCATGTTGGCATATTCCCTAGGTTCAACAAAAATTCACCTTTTTCATATTTTTTCATTGCAAAGGCCTTGAGATGAAACTTGACAAACCTTTAAGTCAGTGTCATGAAATCTTTGGGAGTTGTACAAAGCAGAGCCAGACCAATATATCAGTTGAACGATATTAAACCAATATGCATAAATATATTTTTTTTATAGATAGGCAGCATTTTATGTATATGTATCAGTTTCCTTAAAAATTTCAAGTTTCATGCATATGTATATTTTTTTTATGTTTAATAATTTGTAATGACTAAATTCACAGTGAAGTTTGGTGTTTCAGTCATTTTATACACTGAATATGGTTAGTGTAAAATATCCTAACTCATTACACATCTTCATTACAAGTATTTGATAACCACATTGCATAAAATGTTTTTTATGCTCTTATTCTATATATATCAGAATTTTTCTCCCTAATATCGCTATTGGTGTTGCCCAAAAATCCAGTATCAGTCAGGCCCTAGTACGAGGCATGGAAATGGCCAAAATAATGCCAAGATCGCAAATTAAATTCAAAATGGTTGACTTCTTGTCAGACTTGGAGAGACTTCTTTGTTTAGGTCTGGAGATGATGCATTTCTTTTATACATAGTATCAAGCATAAGTATTAATATTAAAAAGTTTGAAGTTACCCATTAAACATAATTACAGTGCCTCAGAATGAATACAGTATACAAGCACAACCTTTAGCATTAGATGAGATAACAGCAGCTTGTTTGTATGCTCGCCACGCTCCCTCAGACTGTCACACTACGGCTCGTGATTCAGCTCAGGATGAGTTTCTCCGTACACCTGGAAGTCCCACATGTGTACCGGTGTCAGCGGCAGAGAGGATGACATTTTAAACAAATTGTCACCTAATCTGTCTCGGTGAGGGCGCCACTTGATAGGTTGAACTTGGAACTTTTGAGGGAGATAGCTTTTTGAAATGTCACCCGCAATGAAAAATAACACGACAGCGCACAGATAAAGGAAAAATATCCTCCCCTCCCTATGGGGCTCAACGTACATCACATCACCACCAGAACTTGGAAGATACATGCTTTTACTTTCAGAACCAGATCAGATGTTACTGTTGTATGCATTGACTTTTTCAATCTGATATTTCTTTCCTTTTTCATATTTTTATGACTCATTATAGTATTTATTGATCATGTTACACCATGTCCTTCATAGCACTGTTTATCTATAGTTATCTTTACCACATACCATTTGGATATTTTTCTTATCTTTCTAACTCTTGTATGCTATTGTCTGACAGGTGACACACACTATTGGTGTTAACCTAAAGTGCTCATTAGTCGGTCAGATTAATCTTTGCAGTCATCTCATTGTATGATTGACATAGTTTCTGTGTATAGGTCGACATGATGCAACCCAGTGTCCCAGTGGTGTAATCAGTAATCTTTCATAAAAATAAATGTGAATTAAAATGTGGAATATAAGAATATTGTGGTTTTACCGGTGGTCTCCAACCCCGCTTCTGGACAGCTACAGTCCTTCATGTTCTACAGGTATCTCCCCACTCTGACACAGCTGATCCTAATAATGAACACGTTATTAAACCTTGTTGAGCTTCAGCTACTTGAAACTTAAAATCAGGTGTTAGAGTGGAGAGTTACCTAAAACACGCAGGACAGTAGCTCTCCAGTAGGGTTGGAGGTCAATGGGTTAAACCATTTGACATTTTCAGGAGCATTCAGTCTTGTGTTTTAAAAAAAAAAAAAAAATTCAAATGTCATTTCAAATAACTATTTTCAACAGCAATGTTCAGTTGTAACACATAAAATACAAAACAAAGACTCAACAGTGAGATCAACAGTAACCGGTATGTTGAAGCACAGTACGTATCACTCCGCAAAGCTTCTGACTGTGGTAGCCGTAATGCTCCGCTAATCCATCAAGCGTTGCGACTCCGTAGTTTACTTAAGTCATACTTTAACATTTTGACAGATCTTTGAGCACCGTGCACCACGTAAAATCGGTTCAAGGTCAATAAGCATAACCAGAATTAATACATAAGGCGTACTGTCAATTTTTGAGAAAATTAAATGATTTTAAGTATGCCTTATAGCCTGGAAAATACAATAAAGAGCATGTTTTGAGTATTTCTGTTTTCATGCTTCTTTGTAAAAATGCATGAAAATTTAAATGTAGGAATATTCCAGAAAACCACAAAGGGTTTTTTTTTTATTAAATGATGTACGTTATCAATCACATAGTCACATTTCTAAAGTGGATTACACTTATTCCACATTTTAGTTCACATTTATTTTTATGAGAAATAGTGGTTACACCAATTGGACACTAGGTTGCATCATGTCGTCATATATACGGTTATGCGCCATAGCTTTTTAAAAAAAAAAGTTTTAATTTCATTTTCTTAAAAGTCAGACTGTTATGGTTCTTCCTTCTGAATCACAGATCCCTCTAGATTCTTCAAAAAAAAAAAAAAAAGATCCATAGCAAAAATAATTATCCTCCCTGCTGGGAGAAATTAGCTCTTCCTTTCTTCTGGGGGCCAAATACCACCAGATGTACAGTACTCGGCGAGGCAGACTGTAATAGATGTAAGAGAGGATGAGACAATCCAAAAAAACTGATAACACGCTGGCAAGAGGCCCCACTCTGGGAGTTTCTAGTG
>JANJYP010000433.1:0-14385 GCA_024605115.1 Rastrelliger brachysoma | reverse complement strand
TCAGGTCAAAAAGGTACAAACAAATAGCATATGTATTCTCTTAATTACTGATTAGCTTCTGAACCTAAATTAAGAAAAGCTTAAATCAAATGTTTAATATGTGTAATTTGAAAAGCTTCTCATTGTGTCAAACCCACAGAGGATTAAGCAGATTTCAGTCATTGTTTTCATTTTCTGGCTTTATTTTTTATTTTTTTTACTACAAAAATATCATAGCAGATATTTTTTCAGGCAGAGGCACAATTCTTTCAAAAGTACTCTTAATTTTATTGCATATCAAAATGACTCCAGCATGTCAGGGAGACACCAGAGATGAGGTGTGACACAAGCCAGAGAAAAGTGCTCTAAAGAGAGGGAAGTAGACAGCAGAAAACAGAGCTTTTAATCAAGAATGGACACTCTGACCCCGTGTCTAGACAGAAAGCACAGCGTCAGCAGCATGTTTAGTAGATCATCGGCAGCACTGTGTGAACCATTGTGTCTACATGGACGATGTTGAGTCACACTGTTGAGCATAGGTCACTCTCATTTTGATCGCTCAGAGTCAGAGAATGCACAATATAGTTCGGTATAGTTAAGCACATACAGCACATACCCACTTACATATGAACTGAAGGTACTGAAAAAATGAAACAGTTTATCCATCCAATATGATTAATCCACTTTATTTTAGATATTATACTTGAAATATTTTTCTTGCATGTTGCGAAACATATTCTTTCACACCACAGATCAGCTGTATTAATTCTTTCTATACATTGAAGTAGCAGCTGGAGACTAAGCAATCCTTCTGTTCCGAACAGGCATGTTTTCAGCGAGTTGTTAGAAATTGTTACGGTGAATGGTTGTCCATTTCCTCAAGGAGAATAAAGTCTTTCAAATACAGCTTGCAAAGGCAGCAAAGGAATCAGCAGAGATAGCATTTCTGTTTATCCACATGAGCTGTTTGATGTACAGAAGTAGTGATGTGATTGCATTGTCAGAAATCTTGAAGGTTGCTTGCCATGACAAAATTATCATGGCCAGAAGTTTCATCAGTCAGTTTTCTGGTTTTTCTGATGAATGATAAATTCCATGTCCTCTCTATCGTGCATTTTAGGATAGACTTCACTCTGCCTCTGTAAAAGCCTCTGCAAGGCTTTTCTCCTCTTCATTCATCTCACTCACTTGCAGTTAAAAACTTAAAGCCCATACACATGCTGGAAACCTTTGAGGGTTTCCTGCATGTTTATGGGATGTGTATGGGCTTTGGTGTATGGATTCCTATTATTGTGGTCATTAAAAAAAGTATTTTCTAGAATCTTCACTCAGAGGCTTTTAGGTTAGTTTATAATTTTATTGGTCGCTATAGAATTGATGTCATTGTTAACTGAATTAAGTCTAAACTGCACACTGTAAAGCAGATGCTGGAAGAATGGAATATGTGGGTGAAACATTTTGGTTTCCCATCTATAGCTTGAGTTCCGGATAAGCCTGTTTGTAATATTTTAGTTGTTTTAATGTCATTTTGTGCTAATATCAAAGCAGGTTTAGTCTGGAAAACTCACAGAGACTCATAGACATGCAATGTAATACAGTAAATATTTGTGCTAACAATGTCAGTTCCACATAAAACTGGGTATGCAAACACTTAAAACAGCATTTGATGGGTGTATTTCTTTTGTTTCCTCAGTCTTGATGGTGCATAATTCCAGCCAGTAAGGTCTTGACCACGGACTGTATAAAGCTTCTGAAAAGTGAAGCCAAAACATCTCGATTGTCCTCTGGTTGCTGAATGCAGTATAGGTCATAAGTCATTTTGGCTTCACTTTTGTACAACAGTATGACCTGGAGATGCATGGTCCATATTCATGTAAAGTCTTGACTGGATGACAGCAGGTCCTGTACAGCATCTGAACTAGCCCTTTTGGATTTTCTTTCCTAAACTCCATTTTTGAAATAAGGTTTTTATGCTCAGTATACTGCATATGAGAGAGTTCATTGCCACAGTGTTTACAAGGGTGTCACAGTTTTTTCTCCTTCATTTTGCAGGCGTAAAGAAAATGTATGATATTGGCTGCTTTTTAATATTTACTCCCTCTAAATGCTATGCTAATTGCTTACATCATTACGTTGGAAGGATTGTCCAATCACACGCTAGGTCATGGTCACACAAAGGATTTTGTGCACATGAACACAAACATGTTCTCCATTGTGTACCATTTTAAATTGCCTTTAGTGCTTGTGAGTTACATCGAATTCGATCTCCCCAATGCATGGCAGTCGTCTCACCTTTGACTTGCCAGAAACACCTCTACACAATGCGCTGCCTCGGGATCGACCCCTTTCAGCCAGTTGTACACCAGTCACAGACAAGAAAGTGCTGACTGCTGTGAGTGAGCTGTCTTGCTAGATGACTCTGTTTGCTGCTGATCTGAATGAGTAATTGACCGCAGTGAACACCAAATTGGTATCCATGGAAGAGAGAACGGCTGCTTCAGGTGCCAAAATAAACCGTGACGCCAGTGTTGAGGAGATGAAGAGGAAATATGCATACACACAATCCCAAATTTTGGGATGAATGTCCAAGGTTTGCAGTGATTAAATGAGTCTAAAAACTGCTTAAACATGGCTGTGTGTTCACAAAAGCAGCCATGAGCAGTTTAGCCTGGAGTTGACAGAGAAGTATCAGGGAAAGATTTATTGTTGGTCAAACTATTTTTCAGTTACAGTAGTAAGTGTATTGTTTCAACACTTACCGGTTGTGTTTACAGCCACTGGGAGCAAAACAGAATGTACCAGCAGCAGATGACATGGACTTCTGGAGGGGTATCACAATTGATATGATGTCTGATGAGGTACTATTGAGAGAGTGTCGGGGTAGATCATTTGACCTCCATTCTTTCACAGTATTGAGTTCTGCAACATGTGTGCGACACTTAAGGCAAGACTGGAAGCTAATCTGAAATAAACAGCTACATATTACAGATGTCTGACCAATGGGGAACATTTGGATCAAATGTCATCAAATATGACCCAGCAGTGGCAAAAACAATGTTTCAACATGCATCTGATGTCCCAAGTCTGGCTGAAGGCTAACATTCATTCCAGACAGTGACTTGACACTTTGAAAGCTACTGGCAAGGTTCAGTAGACTAGTTGTTTCACAGTAGTATTTGTGAATATGCTGTTCTGTTCTACAGTATGTATCAATAAAGTTTTACTTATCTAGCCAATATTTTTTGAGTTGCATTGAAGCAAGTGTGCATCTGGGCAAAGACGTTGGTTACAGGATTGGTGTTGGCAACATGTCATGCATACTGTTAGTGTGGGGTTTATTCACACCTGTATTATAATGGCCCTGGGTGACCAACAGCAACTGATCTAACAACCAATTAGTAGCGATTGGTTGTTAGATCTGTTTGCGATTTGTCTTTGTAAAAGTCTGGCTTCATGTCTGATTGAGGCAAGTTCTAACCAGGCCAGGTTTCACTGCTTTTCAGATGCTAATTACAGTCATTTACACCTGTGCTTTGCTACCCTGCCTTCCATTTTCTTTTTTTTTTTCCTTTTTTTTCCCCTCACAATTTTTCATGCAGTGTGATAGACAGCATTTGCTGAATGGTGTCATTATCTTAAAATAAATACAAATTTGGTGATTAGGACTCCTGTCTGACCGTGCAATTACCCTTATTTTTGTTTTTATTAAAATTACTTTACATGATACTTCCTGTAATTGGATTAGATCATTCTTTTTGACTTCATGCATCAGGAAAAGAACTTAAGCTGCAAGCCCCCCTGACATAACAGTAACCCCTCTCTAGTCTTTTATTGAACATTGCTCCCTCTGACTTTCCTGAGTGCTCTCTTTCTCTCTTGTCGCCCTCCCTCTATAATGATCTGTGTCTAGTCTCTCCCAGCATGAAAATTGGCAAACGTGTACGTGCTGGATGATACTAATTGTCACCGGGGAGAGGGGTGATTCTCGCTTTAGCTCGCCAATGGTGCCTGGCACACTTAGTTTTAATCAATAGGAGCAAATGAACAAGATGCACTGATGCCAGCAGGGCTAGAGCAATTACCATTAGTCTGTGGGCTCTTTGAGGCGAGCAGAGTCATTTGTTTGAAATAAATAAATAAACATCCAAACACCTTTTGTGGGTGAGGTAGAATACCTTTTCCAGGATGACGACTTCTACGAAAGTTTTGCAATCACACAGCCAAGATAACTGGCCAAAGTTTGATTTTCCTTATCTCTGTTCAGCCTGATTAAACTACATTTGTCATAACGTTCTTTAAAAATGCAGTGAGATTATTCAAGCTATGTTAGAATTAAAATGTAATCTTCATCACTGTGCACTGTGTAAGACTGAAACCACATTGGCCTCATGTGTCTTTGCACAGCTACATTACATTCTGACCATATTACCTGTTGTTGCATGCATACAACTTCATTCCAAGGAGTTAAATAGAAACTCATGGATGGTATCCATTATTAGATTAATGTAAGACAGGAGTTGTCAAGGAGGCATTGTTCATCATTCTAAGTGGCAAGGCATGATAAAGCCGTTCTAATCCAATTCTGATTAACAGGAAAAAGATCGTCCTTCGAGGAGCAGCAGCCCAGATGACGGCATTGGCAGCCAAAGCTGGGGCAGCTCTGATCCCTCAGGTAAAACTTCTGACAGTTTAATTTTGTCTCTGTCACTGCCAGTCAAACGTTATGAATGGTTAGGTACAAAGTTGTGGTACTTGGACGTTTGAGGTAGTTGGTAAGTTTATTTTCAAAACTGAAAACTCTACAACCACGCTTTCAGCCGAATGTCAGCTTTACATCAAAACTTTACTTTAAAAACTACTGCTACCTTGAGATGCTGTTGAAATGTTCTACCCATGCGTAGAGTGCAGTTTAATGTGCTCTATCAGGAATGTGGTAAATACAAATTGAAAGGTAAGTTATTTAGTTACTGAGAAAGTTTGAATACCGAAACAAGGTCAATGTTGAGCACTGAACATAGACATGTTGAATGTCAAATTACTAAATACTAAAATGAACAATGATCTTGGTGAAAAGTTGTTCTTGAGCTGTAGCCTTTTTGTGGAATTTACTCAGTGTGTCATCATGTTAGTTGAGCTTAGTCTTCAGCATCTGGTGAGAGGTACAGTACTGTCTAAAGTGGCTTAGCTCTTATAGTAAATACCAGTTGTTATTCCCATTTGTGATTTTTTTGTCATTTTCTAGAGAAAAAGGTTGAATGTGACAGGTAATTGTCATGTTTGAGAGTATGTGCAAGCTTTGCGTCTTGGACCAGTCATTATGATAAAAAGGTCTCAAGGTTTTTTTTTTTTGTTTTTTTTTTATAATCACACTTTTTTTTTTAAGTATCTAGTTGAGGTTGAATCCAAATTCTCACCCAATTGTGTATTGATCACAATGGTCAAATTGTGTTTTTCTTTTTTATTACTTATGTGGTTCATACATTTTATAAAGTAAGGAAATATAAAGAGACAGCAGCCCAAACAAGTGTCGGCTGACTAAAACACACAATACTGCTGATTTGATTTGTTGCCTTGATCATGTATGATCAGAAAAGTAGGCTTGGGTAGGCTCCAGTTCTTTATGCATGGGAAATAAATCAAAATCAATGTAAAAGTGGTAACATGTGCCAGCAACAGACTTAAACACACATGTGTTTTTGCAAATAATATCATGTGATGTGTGAAGCACATCCATTTACTTCTTCATAAAGCACCAGGCCGCTGGTTGTTAAGCTGCAGTAATTATGTATGAGAGGTTCTGGATCAATAATGGATGCTGCGCGTTCTGCAACACTGTCCTGATTGATTTACACTAAGACCCAGCTTCAGAATGGATGAGGCAGGACAATTATGTCCACTGATCTGCTTCAGTATGTTTAAAGGTCACAGGATCAGGAATGTGCTGTAATGCCAATAGTTTACTTCAAAATATGTTTAGTTGGTTTGATATCAAAGTACCATCTTTGATTTTACACTTTAGAAGATGGTATGATGTATATACTGTATACTTTTGCTGCTATTATGCATCTGTTGTAACACTCTAATTAACAACTTTCTCACTATGGCTTGAAGAATATATTCAAAAAAGTCAATTTTGGATTTTCCTCAGAGATCTTTTCATGTGCATGTGCAATTTTGCCATCCTTTTGGAGTTAGCTTTATGAGTAATTTTGTGGCTGTTCATCCAACAGATTTGACAGCACTGGGTCAACTTGTGCGGCGCCATGTCCCTGAGGCTGTCTTCTTGGAGAACATCGGTCAGGAGATCACCTACATACTGCCCTATGGAGGAGCCCGAGATGGGACCTTTGCCCTTCTCTTCCATGATCTTGACCTGGCCCTTGCTGACCTTGGCCTGACCAGCTATGGCATCTCTGACACAACACTGGAGGAGGTACGCTAAGCGTGGGATTGACAACATTGCCAGAGACACATACTGTATACAAAGACTGCCTACATAGACACAGAAAGATAAAAGTAGACATACAAACAAAGTTACTTGTTTTCTTTTGTTACTACTGTAATTTCATTTGATTTTAATTCTGATATTCCTGCTTGTACTACTATTTTTTCCCCTTATTTATCAGAGTCTATAAATGAGCGGTCAAAACTTTGGCAGTTAGTTTTCAAATTTTTCCCACAACTCAGTCTGTCTGTTAGATGCTGACACTATAACAAGAAACTTCATATTTTAGCCAATAATTTTTTAACCTGGAGGTCTGCAATCTTTTTTTTTTTTTTTTTACAGCGTCCCAAAGCAAAGTAATTGCATAAAGTTGTCTCAGTGCCACACACTGCATCTGTAAGCTTTTGGAATACACAAATAAGTTAGACTAAGTCTTGGAAATCCACACCCTTGGCCATGCTGCATGAATTATGTTGCCATTAAAGCCGTGCAAACTGTGAGGCATGGTTCCTCTAAGCCTGATGCTAAAGCAAACACATTTTTAAAGCATCAAGAATTTTTGATGGACAGCAAATTGAGACAGACCACATGTTGTACTAAGATGCATATTGCATGAGAGCAAACATACAATTTTCCATTTATTCAACTGGTGTATTAACTTTGTCTGGTCATTGAGGAGGTATAAGAACAAACCCAATTTGGCTGTCTCTAAGAAAAGATCTGCAAATCTTAGTAAATACCTCTCTTTGATTGATATCATCATCATGTTGTTTTGAAAAAGGACAACACATACGGCATTATCTTACTTGAAATGACAGGAATATTTTAACTTTCATAGAAAACCTCACTATCAAATCAGTTGGTTTGCAGGCATGGATCCCACCAGTTGCTACTTGCAGTTTTGTTATCATTAGTAGTAGTAGTAGCAATAGAAATAGTACTACTAGTGATAGTAGTTAACTAAGACAAATGTCTTATTTCTCCTGGACAAGTGTCTCTTTACAGTATGTTTGGCATGCAGGGTCTTGGATCATAAGGCTGAGTGACTGGCTAATGCGCAGACATAAGTCAGACACTCATGGCCTGCAGGCAATGTGAATAATTCCTTTTGAGTTTCTAAAATTCAGACACAACAAGGTTATTTCACCCATCCATGTTTTCTTTTGAAGTTCAACAACACTTCAATTGAAATGCATAGGGATTTTCCATTCGCAGCACTAATAAAGAAGGGCTGATAGGACTGGGGATGTTTCATGGAAGTTAATCATATAGTGATATTCATATAACATTTTTTTCATTGTAATCGACTAATACTTGTATTTTTGAGTGTTTTATGTTTTCAGTAATTCTATTTTATGTTGTTTTTTCTGATATAATTCACACTACTTTATATATAATTTGTAGGCTTACCCAGTAGTCTTCAGAAACTTTTTAGAAGGCTGTTGTTGACATATGGCCTGGATTAATAAATGAAAGCAAGAGGGCACTTCTCTTAGAGAGGCTAGTTGACAGGTGCTTAGGTCTCAGTGGATCCATAACCCTGGTCTGATTCTAAACAAAGTTAATAGGATGGCAGGGTAGTAATTGGCTTTTGCAACAAATTTGCATACACTTGTTGAGCAAGTTTGTTATATGTAGCAAGAAATCACACCAAAAGTTATCCATGAAAACAAACATCTATCCACTAGCAATATTGTTGGTTTGTGTTCATCAACTTACATTAAATCATACTTTATCTCTAATTATGTGTTCACTGCACAGATATTCCTTAAAGTAGCAGAAGATACCGGCGTGGATGCAGAAATTTCAAGTAAGTCGACAACATGTTTACATGCTTCTATATGTCAAGAGTATAAACATTCTAATCTACAACAGAAACTGACATAACATAAACAGTTCCAGTCATTAAGAACATTGTGTCTGTGTCACATAGTCAGTGAAGTTTTACAGGCTGTAGGTTTTGCTTTTTTACAGGCTGCCATTTATCTCGAGTATATAATATATAATTTGCCTGCATTGTAGAATTTGGAACACCATGGCTGAATAAGACACATCAGACTACCATGGTCTCAGTTATATTCCTCTTCATACCTCATCATCTCCATTATGGAAATCATTTTTCAGTACTATAAACACTGCTAATGTCCATAATGGCATATCACTGCTGAAATCTTTGGGTTTGCATTTCTTCACTTGAATACTATTTTTGTATTTTTAAAGACAGTATTCAGAAACATTCAATATTGGTGCTGGTTAGTTATATTCTTTTCAATACCAAGACAGCATAAATCAATCCTTCCTTCCTGCCTTACTTATATACTGAAACTTTTATCTTCGCTCCAGACAGGACACAATTATTTTATACATACAGCAAGTGCATGAGTCAAACAAATGTATTCGAATAAATGGAACAGCTACCAAAATAATGACGGCATCCTGTGTGTCAAAAGCAAACAAAAAGAAAAAGCAAACTACATAATCAAAGAGGAACTTTTGAAACGACCCAATAGGTATATGACTATTATGCAGCTCTGTGCAGCAGGTGAGTGTTTTAAAGGTAATTTTTAGTGTTTTTCCCCCTCAACCCATTATTATTTCTCATCGATTGAACCAAATGAATAAATCTCCCGCTCGCTCATTTCCAGTATTTCCATTTATATCCAGCATCAGTCAACTTCACTTTTCACATTTAGTCAAAAAACAGACTCCTCCATGTTTCTAAAACACCTGGGTTTGTGCTTTTACAGGGAATAAAGTGGCGTCTTGCAGGGCACGTAGCTATTCTTATTGTTATTTATAGCTCTAAATTGGGTCAGGCCAAAACAACATATCTTATTTGTATTCCCACAGCAACAAAGGAGCTGTTGGTGAGAGACTGCAGAAGGAGCTCTCGCGAATCCAAGCGGAACAGCATCGCCAGCGTCCAGAGTAAAACAGAAAATTCTGGATTGAGTGGCAAGTCTGCGCATTTATTTTTCCCATTTTTTTTAATTCAGTTTAATTCAATTTTCATCCAACCTTAATGAGGCAAGTACCGTGAAAGTGCTTAATTATTCAGCTATTTGACTGGTTTCTGGTATTTATTGGTGTTTTTTTTTTTCAAAAGAATTTAATACACTGACCTATTATTCCTCCTTGAGTGTTTTGTCCTTGTGTTTTTCATGCAGATTTAAAAGAAAAGTTCACCAGTAAAGTGGGAGGTAGGTAGTATTTCTTACCACAGTCTTTTTCAGAATGTTTGCCAAACACACTTTTTTCTTGAATTATTAACTTCATTTATTCCAGCTTCAATTTGACTGTTTCACCTCAGTGACCATTTTGAAAAGAGGGCATAAACAAGGGCTTCTGCTTCAGAATGAGTAATTTTCAAACAAAATTTCTTTCCGATCCATAAAACATTATCTAACCTGTCGTTTCACCTTTTCAATTTTGCTTCTCTGAATGGAATTCACTTTCATACACTGTATTTCATTGTGTAATTGGTTTTCAATCAGAATATGCCTTAATGACTACTGTGAAAATAAAGTCCTTCTTTTTTTCTCTAAGAGTATTCTTGGAGAATGTAAGACATAAAATCAAGGTGTCTACAAAGTCCTTGTTTATCACCCCTTTTTTCTTCTGAGTTGCACCCAAGTATCGTTTCCAAATTCACAATAGCTGCTGCGCTAAGGAATGAGCTAGTGCTGCAGACAGGTTTAACACTTAAGTTATATTTGATCACCCCATTAGCTCTGCTGGAAACCGTGTTCAGCAGCTCTTTTACATATGCGTAGATGATAAATAAAACGATGGGGTTAATGTCCACTCCAGACTTTAACAGCAACGCCAGTGTCAATGGGAGGGGATCTACGGTCATCACCGGATGGGAGCTGATCAGGAGGCAGTTTCTGGCGCTCTTTATCAAGCGCTTCCATCATGCCCGCAGGAGCCGCAAGGGACTCATTGCCCAGGTAATGGCCTCAGTCTGTCATATTGATGAATTGAAGGGTTATACTAGTGGGTTGCTCGGGAGGATCAAGGTAGTATTGTATGAAATACATGTTGGCTTTCAAAATCAGTTAATGACATATATGATAGAGTAAGCTCATTTAAAATCTGGAGGGAGAAGTCATGTCATCCATCTTGATGGAGTCGATAGTTTTGGAATTTTAGTTGTGGGAAACGAGGGCATTATGGAGGGAAACAGTTTGAAAAATATGAAGTGCTGCACCCAGGATGATGTAATATGATGTCAGTAAAATGCATGTACAATAATTACCTTTCCCACCCAGAGGATATCATGTTTAATACAGAAAAATACCTGAGGGATAAGAAAGGCTGTAGATGGCATAGACAGAGTATTTATAGTTTTTCATGAGGTATCACCTTTATATTTTGTCACACTCAGTGTAGCCAGGAAATTAAATATGTTTGAGTGTCAAGTGTGTCAGTGAAAGTGGTCCTGCTGTTTTTTGCCAGCATCAGTAAAGAGTACCACCAGTTTCACCTGATCACTGTGATTGGCACCGGAAAGGAAAAGTGACAACCGTGATTTGTTTTTCCTTCATTTTACTGTGTGCTAATCATGTGTTTTCATTAGCTATGTATTAAATGTAATCGTATAACAATTACAGAGATGACAGACTGCTATTAGCCCATTAAGTGTACGTCTATATTATTTTTCTCCTCATAAACATAATTTCAAAAGTCAAAACCAATAAACAGCCATAATATAAATAAGTCAGAACCAATTTCAGTAAGTAGCAATTTCCAAGGGACTTAAACGATTTTTCTCCAAGTTTTGAAAAGAGTGATCTAACTCATACGGCACCCACACCCATCAAGATTCATATTGTGTATGTAAATATGTAATGTTGTCAGTTATGACAGCTGCTATGGCATTGAAATAATCAAACTTGAAAGTGACTGAATTGAAGTGCGTGTACTCCTTTGCAGNTGGCATTGAAATAATCAAACTTGAAAGTGACTGAATTGAAGTTCGTGTACTCCTTTGCAGTCTCTCTCTTGTGTGTGTGTGTGTGTGTGTGTGTGTGTGTGTGTGTGTGTGTGTGTGTGTGTGTGTGTGTGTGTGTGTGAGTGTGTTAGAGAGAGAGAAAGCGAGGGAGAGAGAACAATGTTTCACCTCTGCTGAGGTGTATGGGCTCTTCTTGTAATTTGCTGCAGTACCAACCCCCATTAGTCACTGTCAATCTTGGGCGTCCCTCTTTAGTAGGGACAGAGAGCCGGATAGGAGGATAAGCGTTTTGAGTGTGTACGTACAAGGGTGCACATTGTCTGCAAGGGCGCATCTCCTACCACTTCACTGTATTCATTTTTTTGGCCAAAGGTTTCTTTTTCCCATCATGTCAACAGCTCCCATTGTCAGCAGATATGATTGTGTAGTGAGGTAATCTCCTAGAATACACGTGGTTAGGGGAATATAAAAGAGATTATGGCATGACACACAAAAGGAGTGATTTATGAGGATGGAAGTTGGGGACAGGCAAGTGTTGGCAATGTCAAAATCAGGGAGAAGCAGTTACTGGTTAGGTTGTGGTGGATGAGCTGAAGTTAATCGAGTGTTTGGAGCTCTGACTACAACTCCCCACTTAAATGCCAGAAAGCAGCAGCAGAGGATGTAAATCCTGTACTGCCAAATTGTTGTTTTTTTTTTTTCTTCACATAAATCACGAGTTTTTAATGAGTATTTAAACTGCTGGTTTTTTGTGTTTGTTTTTTTTTTTTTATATACTAATGGATAAGTTTTTTTCCCAATCATATAACAATTTGTCATAAACTATTTGTTATACTGTGTCTTAATGCTATGAAAAAAAGATTAACACATTAACAGATGAGTGGAAAAAAAAGATGATGCCACTACTTTTTATCCACTTAAAACACCTAGGTAAAGCAATAAAGCTATTCTTCACAAATAAACCTGCATAGGCACATCGGTTTGTTGAGGAAACAAACTCAGTCTAATGAGCCGTTAGACTTGGATGGGAATAAAAAAACATCTTAATTCTGTTTTGGTGTTTATACCAATTTTGCATATAATCCTTTGCTCTTCTTTAAATCCCCACTAAACTTGAGAATGTGATAAACTCATGCATTGTCTTGGGAGCGCTTTGGCTTTGTGAGCGTAATGACTTTGTTTTTTGCAGATCTCTCTCAATGGAAGAAGTACCAGCTGTCACCTACAATTACTGTCGAGTGAGAGAGAGAGAGAGAGAGAGAGAGAGAGAGAGAGAGAGAGAAATACTTCTTTCTTTTGCAGGCTGCCATTAAGCTTTTCAGTCTCATTGCTGCTCTTTATCTTTCTCCCAAGCACATTTCCATAGCCATTGCTCCTCGCAGTAAATTTTGGGATTTTCAATTGTAGCATCTTGAATTGGCCTGGCAAATTGCATGCTACGCAATTAATCAAGTGTACGCAAACCTCCCCCTGCTGCCAAGTGCGTCCCAACCTACAAGTGATTAAACATGAAAGATATCTTGCTTTTTTTTCCCATTGACCTTTTTGTCAGCTCTAACAATGAAATAAAAAGAGAATTACATGACGAAGGAAAGAGAATTGGAGGGTGGGGAGAAAAAAAAAAGGAAGTGCGGCAGCAGCTTTATAAAAAAATAAAATAAGACAAAAGAAAAAAAGGAATAGCAAGAAACTAATTATATCTGAGTGGCCAGATGATTGTGGTGGCGTTGGAAGTGTTTAATCAAACTCATAAAGCATGCAGAGGAGCCCAAACAAGTTGGCGGGGAGCATATTAATGTGTACACGGTATCACAGTGGTCCTGTGTTATTGTTGATTGCATCAGTCATTTTGGAACATGAGATGACAGTATAAGGAGGCTCCGGGAGGGAAATGATGAAATTGATCTTACACTGACATATAATGCAACAACTTGACAATGCGGGTTTTCATCTTTTAAAGAAGCCCGACTATAATTGTGTCACTCATAATGGTGTCATTGTATTTGATAATATTACATCAATCATACAGATTAACACAGCTTGTTTCCACAGTTAAAATGACTTACAGCTGCATTTACACACCATACAATAGCTCCATGATTAAATGAAGCTTTGAAATCAAGTATTTTTGTTCCTTTTGATTAATCAATGATAGCAGGTTTCACACTGAAACTCAAGGTAGTGACATTGTACGTATTTGTAGTCTGAAAGACATTCTATTTATTATTATATGTGGATAGTATTTTTATATTGAATTCTATAACATTTTATCTGTTCAAATGATTTTTCAGATATAGCAGAATAACATTCCTTCAACACAGCAGTGACAGGAACACTTTAATGAGATATTTTTACTTCAGATTTGTCACTATCCCTCTAGGTGGTCCTGCCTGCTGTTTTTGTGTGCCTGTCTCTGATCTTCTCACTCGTCATGCCACCATTTGCTGAATATCCAAGTCTGGAGCTACAACCCTGGATGTATGGTCTTCCTCAAACTACATTTTACAGGTAAACACGTTATGGCGAAAACTGACGGGAATTGGAATTAGATTTTCTTTCAGCACATATTTGAATGTTAATAGCAATCTGTGATATTTGCCTGTGTGTGTAAGATCTGCTCAAATGTTTTTACATTCTGTGTTGATATTACCCCGACGCAACAGGAAGAATCATTTAGCAAATGATGTTTACTGTTACCATTAATAGAGGCTGTGTGAGTAATCTGAAGACGAACTGGGTCGTTCTAGTGGCATGAGTGACAATATTAAACATGACTGAGTAGATGAACGACAGACTGCAACCCTAGAAGAAACTTAAACTTCATGACAGAAAATCAAAGCTGTCACAGTACTGTGCTCACTGTTTGATTATCGGGGTGTTTATGCATTGCTGAAGTCATCAGTCTGGACACTGTTCTATCCTTAGCTACAGCTTGATATTCTGTCATTGAGAATAGCAAACATAATTAGTGACAAGCCACAGCCTTGGTGGACTTGAGAACAAACTC
>JANJYP010000432.1:0-13463 GCA_024605115.1 Rastrelliger brachysoma | reverse complement strand
ACACACACACACACACACACACAGTCAAACAGTCTCTTATAAATCCAGGTTATGTTGTTTCCAGCAGCAGTAGAAGTTTATGAGGGTTTGGACGTGCTGTTCAGGTCACGACATGGGCTTAGCATATATGTGTGTGTGTGTGTGTGTGTGTGTGTGTGTGTGTGTGTGTGTGTGTGCACCATCATGTGCGTGGGCATGATGGTGCGGGATGTAAAGTAGCTATAGGAAGAACAGGAGCTGTGTTTTTATGTTTGGAAAGAAAATAATGCTGAAATAGCAGGTTATGTTTGATTTTGCCTGAACTATGAACTGCAACCATCATGATGCTCACAAGAACAACTTGTGATAAACTTTTTTTCCAGATTCAACTCAGTTCAGTTAAATTTATATACCACCAAATTATAGCAGACGTTATCTTTACACGTAGACCAGGTCCGGACAGTACTCTTTAATTTACAGGGACCCAGTATTCCCCCATGAACAGCACTTGGCAACATCGGCAAGGAAAAACTCCCTTTTAATGGGAAGAAAACCTCAAGCAGAGCCAGCAGAATCACAATCATATTTTTCCATATTTAAGCCATAAAATGAATTTATATAATTTCTATATGTTACATTTTTCATGGGGCAGAGTGGTGACCTATTAATGCATACCGTATTAGACAAGGATCTTTGTTTTCATGTACCGGTATTTCTTCACCATCTGCATTTCCACTATGGCCTAACCAATAAAGGCAAAAATGGAAAAGATTTACATTATGTCCTACACTGTCCAATTAGATTTCTCTGTCCCCTTGTCAACTGTAGTTTCTCTCTTTTTTATACAGTTTAAAATCGATGTGCGAAGGCTCTAATTTGCTTGTCAAAGTTACATTATTGTCACTTAGTTACTTAAAAGTAGTTTTTAAAAGTTCAAGTTCTTGTGAGAAGTCTGACATTTGTTATGAGAGAGTGATCTACAAACAGCAGAGTTTTTTTTAATGTGAGGACCTTCCATAT
Source organism: Rastrelliger brachysoma (assembly GCA_024605115.1). Taxonomy (NCBI): domain Eukaryota; kingdom Metazoa; phylum Chordata; class Actinopteri; order Scombriformes; family Scombridae; genus Rastrelliger; species Rastrelliger brachysoma. Next base: position 12,464 of record JANJYP010000432.1, on the reverse strand, counting down.
TTACATTATAATTTGGATGATAACTGTGTTTGTTAATTCTGTGCTTCCTGACACTGTAGCTCGTAAACAAACTCAATCTTGAACTACAAACTCTGAAAAAAAAACACGTACACAAAAACATAGAAACATGGCAACAAGGTGACATCAACATTACATCTTTCAAGTCAATAAAAAATATGAGATGAGCTTTACAACGCTGAGATGTTTGTATAATGAATAGTGAATATTTGATTATTGAGAGAAAAAAAAAGGTAATGCTACACATAAGACCCCAGAAGCTTCTGCCAGCAGCTGTGATCCTTTGATGTCTTCCTGTTCAGCTACAAGAGGGAAAATCTATCGGACTCTCTTTCTTTCTCTCCCTGGATTCCCTGCCCTCATTACGTTTGTTTTTTTCTTCTGTTTTACTGCAGGCAGTTAAAGCCAGAGCCAAAACCTGCTGGATACTTTTATATAGAAAACACTAAAACAGCAAACGAGAGCTGATCACGAACATGGGTTAGAGGAAGGCAATGGAAAAGAAAAAAACACTGGAAAAGGATGATGTAGCAGTGGAGGATATGTATAGATGCTGTTTATATGTAGTATGAATTATATTGTATAGAAATGGAGAAAAACGAGTAAAATGACTTGATAATGTGATAAAACTGAACATGAAAAGGTTCAGACTCAATGAAATATTGTATGTCTGTCCATTTTGTTGGAAATCTTTTCTTTGTTGACGAGGCCAAAAGGAGGTCAGGTGATCATTGTGGTGAGGCATTAGGCCATTTGTGATGTACACAAGCAGATGCTCTTTACCAAACAGAGCCGTAACATATTCATGAACACTCACACAGTCCTTCTTGAACATCGTCGGTGGGATGTGAGTATCAGATGATCACAATCTGAGTCAATCAGCAACGCTCCACTAACCTGCGACGCTCCACTAACCCGCGATGCTCCACTAACCTTCAGGTATCTCACTGATCCTCCAGACATCAGATTCAGGAAAAGTTGATAAAGTTCTTCTATCTAAACGACCACAGGCATCTACACGGTAAAAGGGCAGTTTGAACACAAACAGAAGACATCCTACTTGAGAGACTTCATAACACAAATGCAAATCACTACCAAAAAAATAAAGTTTTTGTGAGCATCTTGAGAAAAAATTCCTCATTTGACATAAGTTAAACTATTTATATCATGCAGTAAGAAATCAGCGCACAACTGTCTCTTATTATATTTGATGCTATTTCTATCATGTTGTTTCTTTGCTCTTGTGAACTGCTTTGTGATCTTACTCTGTGAAATGTGCTGTACTAAATAAACTCACAAAATTTCACTTACATTAGTTCCATCTCATTTCATTTGGATGATATCACTTTTCCACTCCAACAGAAGATTTTGTCCCACAGGCCAGACTGAGCTGATTTTTGGGACTCTTTTGTTCCTCAGTTTGTCAAATTGTTAAATCAGTTTGGGCTTCAGAGCTCCTGTAGAGACACTGAATGTGAAAGTGAGCGATGAAATTCATTTGCATGGCAGGTACTTATCTGCAATATCTGATGTAATGTTTGTAGCATTTGTTAAATCTTGTGTTTGGTGTGCTGATGAAACAGCATACACTTTAGAGCATGAGACGAGAGAAAGAAAACCTATCTCATAATAAAGTGAAACTAAATAAAATATTGTATGTACATAGTTAATATGTGCAGCTAATGTTTCAAACCACAGCAAGTGCAATGTGTATCACAATGTAGTCAACATCAGTGAGTCACTGTCCTAGGTCACTTCTGGGGACATTATTTGGAGTTAAATGCATTACCTGGAGACTAACCCTAACCCTAACATAACCACTGACCTCCCAAAAATCAGCATTACAAGAAAAAACTGAAAACTAAAGCCCATTGAAACCTATTGCATTGCTAGGACTCATTCATGTGAGACACTGTAGATTATGTACAAATCTGTAGGATGTGCCCACCAGCATGTTGGAGTTTTGAAGAGATGGTTTAAATATTGAACTATGCATGTAACCAATAGTACAAAAAAAAAAACCCTGTTACATCAGATAAGATAAGACTTTATTGATCTCCAGAAGGGACATTTGCATGTTACAGCAGTGCAGGAAACAAAGGAAAAAAGATAAGAACTAGGAATAATAAATGCAAGCAAAAATGAATAGGAGTGCAATCTTACATTATGAATATTACATTATGTAGACTACATCACCTGATATGTGGATTGTAAAAATGGGAGTAATGCAAAATGTGTTCAGAAGTGAATGTTCTGATAGGTGGAGCTATAGTTATACATTATGTTATGTAGAGGAAGTAGTGACCACAACAAGCTGAAACCAAAGTGTTGTCAGTTTATTAATTAACTATGTTTTATCCAATTACTTGACTCATTGTGCTGACGTGCAGTTTTGTACGAAGCCAAATCAATTAAACAAAGAAGCGTGGGATGTAATCAAACCTGAAAAAGAGAGTGGATCCTATTTCATTTATTATCACCTCTCTCTCTCNCACACACACACACACACACACACACACACACACACACACACACACACACACACACACACACACACACACACACCTTTTCTGATCATTTTGGATCATTAGAATAAAATGATCTCATATAACGTAATGAAAGAATAATGCAATACCAATAAGGAATCACAATGAATGAAAGATAACATAAATTACTTCACCTCAAATAGTAATAATAATTAAACAGAAAAATAACTAAAAGAAGAGGAATGCAATAAAATTAGATTTCAGCTGTATGTGCATATTTTTTATTGTTTATAAGCTGGATAGACTCAAAGTTCAAATGGTGTGCAAGACCTCTCGCACTTGGATTTATGGATATGAGATTTCCTCAGTATAATTACTGACTAGATGTTGAACCTCCTGTTTTTTTTCATAGCATGGTATTATATCCGTAATGTTTCAGTATCCTCTTTTTTCACCAGATTCCTGATGTATGCTGAAAGTCGTAAACTGACAAGGTTCAGACAAAGGAGGACTACACACACATTTTGATTCACAGACACAGAAGTGATTTATTATGGAAACACCTATTTATATAAATGAAAATTATAAGTATGAATGAGGGGAAATGTGTACTAGAAAGTAATCATACAAATGAAACAAAGAAAGGAAATGGATTTTGCCNGAGAGAGAGAGAGAGAGAGAGAGAGAGAGAGAGAGAGAGAGAGAGAGAGAGAGAGAGAGAGACTGAGCAGGTCAGCTTTGAATCCTTACACACCATTCATATTCTGATTTGTTTAGACTAATTCACATTTATGACTTGCCCTATTTTTATTTAAATAAACACAGGATAGTTGAAGTTATATGTTTGCATAAAATGCGTGTCAGCTGTACATTTTTTTTTTTTTAAGAAGCATTTTATTTCCATTTGTGTGTATACTGCAGTTCGTGTGTTTACAGTCTGTGTGTTTACACCTCTGGGTCAAATTTTTATCTTCAATAGTAGCCTATGTATGGTTTAATAGGTGGCCCAGCCCACAGCCTAGGTGACTGCTTCAGCCTGCTAACCTTGACTCTGCAAACTCTTCATGGTGGTTTCCTGAAAGAATAGGAGAAAAAAAACAAGCAGACAAACCACACAGAGTAATAAAAGGAGTGGTTATCACACTGAGAATCATATGATGGATCTTAAGTTCATCACTCATTAATTAAAAATTTACCTTTCAAAGCCATGTCCTCACACCACCCTGCAGCTGCAACAGGTGTGGCACCGCCGCCGTGTTTGTCCCTGCCCGGCTGCCGTCACTGCCAGAGGGGAACTTATGCTCCAGTGTGCTGCACTGATTTGAATATAAAAAGATCACATACCTCAGGATTGCTGCCGTGACAGTTTCACACAACTGTCCGGACTTGTTAAAGGGTTTCCTGTATCACAAAATCTCTACGACTTACTACAAAAAAGTTCAAAGTGGCCTGGTTGGTAAGTTTAGTTTAGTGCATTTAGCTGCACTAGCACGACCGCTAGCCAACTTGAGCTAGCTGCGGCGATAAACAAACACGAACATGTAAGGTTAAGGTTAAATGATAAATAACATGCTAAATACGCTAAAGCCGGGCAGGGAAAACGTGTAAAGTTGTAATAATGTAAATGTACTCGGTGGCAGAGCACGCCTGTCAGTCTATTAATAGCTAATCTATTAGGTGTGTATGTGTAAGTTATGTGTGTCTGTCTCTCTGTGTGCTTTAATGTGTTGTGTTATAGTGATTACTGTGTGTTTCCATAGGTGCAGACAGTTAAGTACTGATAAGATTTCCTCTCAATGTCAATGACAGCTCGGGAGAAACGTGTAGTAACACAAAACCTCTGCGTATTTTTTTACTGGGCAGTGAGTGTTTGTTGTGACATGTTAGTGGTGCCACCACAGATCACAATAATCCAGTTAAGATCAAGAGAAACCTCTCTGCTCCCTGTGGTTCAGATACTTTACGTATGTTAATGTACAGCTACAGTAATGTAATACATTACAAAAGCACTGCATGAAAAATCCTTCTTAAGTCCAAGTATATAAGTAGCAGCAGCAAAGTGTGGTTCAAGTATTACAGTAAAAGTAGTGGTTTGGTCCCTCTGACTGATATATTATTATACAGTATGAGATCATTAGATTATTCATAGTGAAGCATTGGTGTTAGAGCAGCATGTTGCTGTTGTAGGTGCTGGAGGTGAAGTTAGTTCCTACTACTTTGTAGTTAGCTAGTTTAGTCCAGTGGTTACCAACCTAGAGGTAGGTGGGGTCCCTCCAAAGGGTCATGAGATGATTAATGGGAGAGGCAAGAAGAAAAACAAAGGTCTGATACACAAATTTGTTTTCTGTTTTTGGTCTTTTTGTCTAATCATTGATTTTTTTGTTAAATATTAGATCATTTGAACATTTACTGAAATTAAACCAAGTGAGAAGTTTAGAGGGAAAATCACCATTTGGTGGATTTCCTAACAACTCACAGACATCTGAAATTTGACACACACTATTCACTGCTTTTTGTAAGATGTAAAAAGAGAAAAGGTTGTAAACCACTGGTTTCATCTGTAACTGTGGAATGGATTTTAAAAGCTTGTTATATTAGCCACTGTGCCTGATCATCTGAAAAGTAACTAAAGCTGTCAAATAATTGTAGGGGACTAGAAAGTACAATATTTCCCCCATAAATGTGGAAGTATAATGTAGCATCAAATGGAAATACTTATTACAAGTAGATCAAAAATTTACTTAAGCACAATATTTGAGTAAATGTATTGTGTATATATAATGATATGGTATCTATGTGCAAAATTATGTATCAGTTCAAACAATATAAAACTGATATTCAGTATAACATAAAAACTGTAATTCATGTTTCAGTGTTGATTTTTGTAGCATACTAAAATTAAATGAAAACATTTTATCTTTTGATGATTGAAAATCAGTTGAAACTTTTGATTTTGTACTTTGGGAACAGTTACGTAAACATCATGAAGAATTATTCAGGTCAGAGGAGAATTAAATGACATGAATAATCCTAGTCATTGTTGTACATGTCAAACAGTATGCCAACAAATATTATATTCACTGTTTTATTTTGACAAACAGGTGATAAGAAAACCAACAATCACAGAAGCATCAAAACAGGAAAGATGATTCAGTTGCACCCTGTGAACGGATTTATTCTTGGATGTGAACTGAAGACGAGAGCTTCGGAAAAATGTTAATGACAATGTCCTCACTGACCTATGGGAAAGATAATCTGAAGTGATGGAGAACAGAGACGAGAGGTAAACTCACATTTTTGTGCTATCCCTTTACTGATTATATCTCCTTGCTGACCTGTTTTCACTGGAAATATCTTGAATATGAAAGCAGGATGCCACTGAAATCATTTTCTTTTAATCTGTTGTCTGCAGATGTGAGATTAGATCGACGCTTGAGGTCTCTCACTGTATAAGTCATTTAAATAGAGCTGCAATGTTGAATAAATAAATCATTGAGGCAATAGACAGAAAGCCATTCAGAAATGCCTGATTGATGCTGGTCCCAGTTGGTGGTTGTTCAGATTAGGTGTGAGGGCTTATTCAGTGAGATATGAGTAATACAACTTATGTGTGTTATTGCAGCCCTGCTGATGAGCGGCTCCAAGCGCCTCCAGAGCGAGGACTGCTCCACATCTGGAAGTCAGGAGCCCCCAAAGAGCAGCTTTGCCCAGAGAGAGTGCTGCTCTCCAGGTGTGTCTTGCAGGTCGCCCTTGGAGAACACCATGGACTCCTGCTGGCACAAGGTGAGGAAGGAGACAGAGAGAGAAATGCCCTTATCTAGGTATTCATGGTATTTAGAGTGCAGAGTTCTCCTCCCTAGGTAAACAATTTATTTCCAAAAACATCATCACAGGAACATTTTCTGTTTCATCTGTATTCAAAAGGGGTGCTTGTTCTTTTGTGTGTGTCTGTCGCTGCAGATTCAAATCAAGTTTTTAGTGTGAACTGAGCCTGCTGTGGTTATACTATTATATCTCCAACAATTACATTCTTCCCTTACACATTACATCATAAGCTTTATCAGAGTTGTTGTACTATCAAAATTAGCCATTTCCACTCAAGTCAATGCTTTCTTCCAGGTGGTCAGGTGTATTCTTTTGGTGAGCTGCTGTGGAGAGATCTCAGCGTTCCAGTTTCTGCTCCGGTGCTGGAGAGATCCCTGCTGGAGAGGACGGTGGTCCGCGTGGCTGCCGGTGGGTTCCACTGCGGGGCGCTGAGTGAGCAGGGCAACGTCTACATGTGGGGGGAGAACACTGCCGGACAGTGCGGCCTGACGGACAGGGGTACAGCCACAAACATCACAGGTTAATCAGCACCTTCCTTTTCCATTTTATTCCTTTATTGCCTTGAGTCAACTACAATCCTTACTTTCTCCTTCCTCATTCATTGTTATCTTTCCTCCTGTCTTACCTTTCTCTGTCACCTTCCTCACTTGTGTCCCTCTTTCTTTATCTAAATCCATTCAGGTTTTTTCTTCTGAATACATGATCCTTCTTCAAATATTCCCTTTCCTTTCACTTATTTGTTTAATCCTAAATGTTAAAGCTGTATAATACTTCTGTATTTAAAGTATTGTGGTGCCCTGCAGCCGTGTAAAGTGTGTTGTTATACCTGATCTCATCAAAAGATGTTAATACAATGTGAAGCAACAGAAGCTGCCAACATAAAACCACAGGAGTTCTGACTGGTGCACTCGGGCTGGTCTGTGTGTTTATTGGTGCAAGTTTTTGGTACTTGTAGAACTTGTTGTTGGTGGTAGGACAGATTAAAGACCTCATACTTTTAAATTCATGACAATTGAAATAAGATAGTAACAAATATAGCTGTGGTAACAGAAGATGTCTTATAAAAAGCATCAGAATGATATGGCTGCTTTTGTTGTAAAAAACCCTCAAAGAGACTTTAGACCTTTTTATGTGTTTGACTCATGACTGTTTTAGTTTCAGAGCCGTGTCCTGTCACTGTGGTGGACAATGAGGTCGTTCCTCCCGTGGTGGTTCGGGTCGTGGATCTGGCCTGTGGACGAGAGCACAGCCTGGCCCTGTCGGCCCAGAATGAGCTCTGGGCCTGGGGCAGTGGTTGCCAGCTCGGCCTGGTCACAAACACTTTCCCTGTATGGAGACCACAGAAGGTAAGTTTGTGTAAGACTAAATTAATGGAAAAAAAGAGTATAATTTTTAAATTTTATACTTTTATACTATATTTTCTCATCATTTTCTTTCTGGTCCAGGTTGAACACTTGGCAGGCAGACATGTGATCCAGGTAGTTTCTCTTCCTGATATATTTATTGCTACCTGATGAATGCAGAAATAAAATGTTCTACTTCTATTATTACTCTTCCTATTTTTTTCTCACAGGTGGCATGTGGTGCCTACCACAGCCTGGCCCTGGTTCGCAGTTTACCGCAGCAGAACTACACTACCCAGAAACCCCCAGAGAAGAAGGAGCGGGGTCAGTCACCTCGCTTCTCACTGACAGAGAGGGAGGAGCCCCTTGCTGTTGATGATGCTCATTACTGTCCACTGGGGGTGGAGCTAAGTGAAGTCATGACAGCAGAGGTAAATATACTATGAGATGAAGAAATCTGGTGATGAGCACTGCACTCATGAAATGGACACAATTAGCAGTATTAAATAGTGACATTACCTCATGTCCGGCTTCAACATCCTACATTCTGTTATTTCCAGATGTGAAATTACAGAATCGAGATGTTGTTAAAAAAAAAAAAGTCATAGTTATGATGTGGTGCCATGGGATCTTTGAGATATGTTTCAGCAGCTATAGAACTACATTGTACACTTCCTTTATGCATGTATCGGCGCTCATTACAACATTATTTAATGTTTTCAACACTGGCTGATGCCCTTCTTTGCTTTTTATTCCCAGACCTCCCACAGAAGAAGAACCCCTAGAAAAAGGCTCCAGTCTAGAGGAAGGTCAGCTGGCAGCAGCCCTGGCTCTGCAGCCGGTTTATGTCCATACTTTGAAGACAACAAATCGAACACTAAACAGTTCAGTATTGCAAACATTATGGTTTTCAGTTTTAATTCTTATTTTAAACATATTCGTATTTCATGTCTTTCTCTTATTTTCATTATCTCCGTTTGTTTCCTCAATGGGAAAACAGGAAAAATCTTCCACCTGGCACCAAACTTGACAGTGACCCTCTGACGGAGACAGACGGCTTGGCAGCCAGTAAGAGCTCAGCCTTTCCAGACGAGATGGAGCTTCAGAACCTCCTCCAGAAGTTGTCTGGTCACTCATTAGAGACACGGCATGCCAGCGCTCTCGGAGATACTGACTCACTGAGCAGTCAGACTTCAGGTTGGTTATGTACCCATTATCCTTTCCTCTCTGCAGTCCTTTGCTCTGGTGTTTGGTCTCTTGTGTGTTTGTTCTTTTATATTTTTAATATATTTCATGTCTTTCATCTCTTTATCTATGAATGTGTTCTTTTGTATTTTTGTTCTCAAATCTATGAAGTCTATTTTCCTTGATGCCCTCACTATTTGTTTGTCATAGTTAAATAATTTATTTACTTAATTTGTTTGCTTTTTACTCTGTTCTTTACAAATTAAGTATTTGATTTATGTTTTCTCTTCCACTTTTCTTCTCTTTTCTCCATCTATCTCTCCATCCAGATGAGAGCTATGTTTCCTCAACTCCTTCCACGGATCTTTTCACATCCAGTTACAAAGAAGAGTCACCAATGAGGAGTCAAACTAGCAAGTAAGACCAAGTTGAGTTGACACTGAAGCTCTTCTATTTGGTGTTGCTGTGATAACTTGTAGTGACATAATCAAGAAAATCAGGGTTTCCGTGTGAAAAGTTGGCAGATATATCATGGCGTCTTACTCGAATTTGTGAAATACTAAGCATTTTATCAACACTTTGGTAGATGACAGATTTGCAATTATGAACTGAAAGTGTCTGCTCCCTGACCATCTGCCGCAGCACGAAGTAGCAGAGTGAAACATTTGTCCTCCCTCCTGCTCACTGCTGTAAATTTACAAAGCTGTTAGCGAGCATCTGCTCTTGCATCTCCTCTGCTTTCAGCGCTTGTTTTCGGTCCCCCATTCTCTGCCAGCTTAGCTTCCTCTCTGTGTGTCCCTTTACAGATGGTAGGCAGGTTGCTCCAGTTCTGGTTTCTAAGTGGTGGTCATTCTTTGGCTCATACTTACATGTGTGTGCTGCAGCCACATACTCTCTTTCTCTTCATCTCTTAACCACACACGCTGATATATTCCTTAAAGCAGCTACACTATTTCTCTCACACATTTTAGTTTAGAAAACATCTTAAATACACTTCTTAAAAAGAAACTTCAATAATTCTGAGCAGTGGAAACATTAAAAAAGAAAAGACACTTCATCAACTTCATCTGTGTTTAATCGCTGAATAGGAACACACCCTGAAAGTCAATTTTACCACAATATCCACATGCTAGATTGACTTTCACCCACAGTTTATTTACCCCCTGATTCTTGACCTTCTCTCCTCTACAGCACCTGCGGAGTGGGTGGGGTGTACTCCACCTCTTCCCCTGTGTGTTCAGAAGAGGTCCGACTTTGTCTGGAGAAGGAGAGGTTGGCACTGCAGGGACAGAAGAGCTCCAGTCTCACAGATATAAACCAGAGGGGGAAAACAGGAGCAAACAGGAGATGCTCCCTGCCTGGAACACCAACCCATGGTAGGAATAGAAATGTGTGAACAATATGATTAATAAAAACTTTATCTCAGACCTTTGATTTCCAAAAATTAAACACTACAGCCCCCAATTTCCCTTTTTTATGCTGCTTTGGTTAAAATTAAAAAAGATACTATTTAATGAAAATATACAAGTACAGCAGATATTTTCTCCATTATGCATCTGTCTTAGGAGATGTTTGGCCATTTTGTTGTTTGCACTATTTTGCTCAGGTATGGTGCTTTTGATTATTTACCTGGGTAACCAATGATGTTGTGATTTTATCAGTGTTCTGCTCTTCCACATCAAAGTCTTATTTGAACAGTGTTGTGGAAGAACAGATTGAGTCAAAGTTACTCGAGTGAATTTGGTGTAATGGCCTTTAGTGACAGTGTGAACCCCTGCGTGATCTGCATGAACAGTACCAAAATGCACCACCTCTCTAGCTCTGCTAATAAGGCATAATGCATATGAAATAAGTGCATGAGTGGTGTAACATACTGATTTAATATGCGCCTGTCTCTCAGGATCTGACTACCTCATTTGGTTTTCAGAGATGTTTGGCCATTCTGTCGCTTGCATTATTTTGTTCAGGTGTGGATTGTTGGGAGGTAGTTTTGATTATTTAACAAGGTAAATAATGATTTCGCCTGCGATTCTTCACTTCTACATCAGTTGTCATAAAAGAAATTGATATGGAAGAGCAGATCGAGTCAAGGTTACCTGAGTGAATTTTGTGCAAGTAAATCCAGTCAAGGATGCTCTGACGATGCACTTGTGCTTTAAACTGAAGCACAATTGCATACTGTTTAACATACTGTATAATTTAAATAATGTGCACTTCTCACACACTGGGCCTCATGCAAGAACATTTTTGTATTCTTATGCAAAATCTTTTTTTCTATGAGGTTTGTTCATATGATGGTTCCTAGTCAGATTCATCAAACTCTAGTAACTGGACAAACCTGATATTAATTATTTGTTTCAGCCCGATAACTTCATATGAGGCAGCCTGTTATGCTGTTTATGTGTCTCACTCATAAATTTGTTACTAAGGAGTAAAAAGAAGAATTTCAGACTGCAGCGCTTTACGTCATGCTGTTAGAAATCAGCAGACAGAAACATAACAAATTTAGCAGTGGCAGTAGAAGCATTAGAGTTGCCAAAACAATTAAAAATATGAATAATAGAGCAAATAAAAAAGTGTCATCAGACAGGCCCAAAATGTGACCACATGGCAAGTGCTACATGATTAATGTTGAGATTCAGTTTGTGACAGTCATTTAAGTAATTGTATAACCTGCAGAAGGTGATTGTAACACATCAGATGCAAAAGATGATACTGACAGACCTGCATAAAATCACAGAGGCAGCTTTCTGACTGATGGAATTTTCTGACAGCAACAGAAATGCATAAGCTGCTGTGCTGAAATGTTCCAATAAATACCAAAAAATCTACTAACCTCTCAGTAAATTGAAAATCCATGATGATGATAATAAGTACAAATCTGTTTGCATGAATGGCTCCCGATGAGGCCCAAACTTAGGCACCAGTCAAATTAGCAACACTCGAGGACTCGGTGAAATGGGTGACTCATTTTAATGTTATCAGCAACTGAAACACACAATGCAATTTCTGTTTATTTGCCTTTTACTTTGAAACAAGGACCTATAATGGGTTCTCTGTGACCTGATGTTATCGCCCCAAATCAGTGGAATGTGCGTGCTCACATGATAAAACTATATTTGATGTCTTGAGATTTAATACTTTTCTTTTTGAGATAAGGTGACAATTATCTTCAATTAGTAAACAATGAAAACAACATATACACATAACTTAAAATAACTTGTACTACAGAAGCCATAGAACATATACAGTCACAACTCAACCTTCTCTTTGTACATCCACAGTGGTGTCAGAATAGTAACACAGAAATGCAGACGAGCACGTTTAAACCTTGAAGGAAATCGGTGATTATAGCAGACGCAGCAGACTAACTTCTCCTTCTCTGGTCTATTAGGACTTTCAGAGCACTCACAACGAAAGTATCACATCACTCAGCATAAAACACTCAGCATGCAGACTTTTATTTCGCTTTTAATAGTTTTAGTTAGTAGTCATTTTGCTCTCTTAAAAATCTCATCCAATGTGGTTATTTTTTTAATGTTAATTAAATTAAGCTTCAGTGTTTTTTTTCCTCTGGTGGTGTTAATGATGTCATTTCTTGCTCTAT
>JANJYP010000431.1:0-16866 GCA_024605115.1 Rastrelliger brachysoma | reverse complement strand
ATTTAGTGTTTGTGTTATTTTGTATGTGGACCTCCCCACCACCACCACCACTAATTCAAAACTGTGCTCTAGAGAAGAAGTCTTTGCTCCATGATACACAGGCTCAAACAGCAACAAAGACTTGAATGGTATTAGGTGTCATTATACACCAACTATTTGACATAAATTCGCCACTCTCGCCTCAGTGGGTGAGAAGAAAAAAATAATTGGCCTCATTATCTTTCATCTCTTTGGCATATTACATTCATTATTTTATACAAAGACTGCCAGTTTGAGTCCTGTAACCTGGGAAGCAGAGCTGCGCCTCCACAGGTTAACTGTTGCTCCCTGAAAAGCCCCGGTGTTTGACGTCACCACAATGCCTCATCAGCCACCGGTGCTAGGGATTGAACATGGCCGACTGAGCAGAGGATGTCTGTCTGCAAAGTGATTGCTGGCTCATTGACTGAGTAGGAGAGGAGGAGGAGGAAAAAGGGGCGGTGGGGGTGGGGGGGTAAGGGGAAAGAGACCAAGTACAGTTAGAGAAGAAACGGGAAGAAAGAAGAGGACGGAAAAGAAGGGAGAGCGAGAACAAGAAAAGCAGGAAAAAGTAGAATGAAGGCATGGTGAGGGAAGGAAAAAAAACGAAGGAAATAAAGAAAAAGGAGAGTGCCTCAGTGGGAAGCCTCCCCCTGCTGGCTCCTCTGGCTGGAAGCTGCTGCCGATGGCTTCAAAAGAGCGCCAGGCAGTCTAGGCCTCCGCTTCTAGCAATTAGAGATCACTCCAGCGGATGCCTCCTGGCCAGCCTGAAAATCCCTCAAAAATACCCTCTGATTACTACTGTAGGACACAGGCTGTTTACCAAATGGATCTAGCACTGGTGAGAGTGAGGTTTGATAATGCCTTCTTTTGTTCAGGCTAGAGAGGGAGCAGGGTCATTTGAGTTTTAAAGATGGCGCGACTACAGAGATGAATTTCCCTCCAGAAGAAGAAGAAAAAAAAAGAAAAAAAGTTAACCAATTCTTTAATTTAGCAGCCAAATAGCTCGGGCAAGCAAATGGCCAGCGCTGTTATTATCACACAGTATAAAACCTATTTGGACAGAACTCAAATACAGTATCTCTCCAACAGCTCTTTTTCAAGGGGCCTGGTGCTCTTTGATTGTGAATATCCTCCAACCGCCAATCCCTTTTTAAACAATCGAATCCCTGTCGGTTCCTTGGGAGTTGTAGTGTTTACAGATTGGCGCCTCCTCTGTGTTTTCTGTGAGCACTATATAGCTTCACTGATGCAGAGTGAAACAATCAACCGCCGTGGCTGACTTAACTGATAGACGCAGCAGACATTGGCATCGAGTCGAATCAGATATATACCCCGCGCTCCTCCTCGCGTTTCGCCTCAGCTTTTTTTTTTTCCCCGACATTAGCCGACGGATCCCTCGTCGTATTCTCTCACCTTGACAGACCTGATATTAGCGATTAGTGTGAATGTCATTTAAATGGCAGAGCTAATCATACACTCTGGGTCTACCTCCACCTGAGGGCTCCTCGCCTTGGCCTAATCACAGTGACAAAGGAAATGATGTGTTTAGCCACTCTTAATAACTGCTCCAGCTCATCAGCTCCTAGGGCAGAGCAGACTTTGCGGCCAAACCTACGCCTCACCGGGGGGAGGCGTAGTGCGAAAGCGGGGGGGAGCCCGACCTTTTAGCCCTCGCTCCCGCCTCTCTTGGGCGTTCTGTTGTGATCCACATCCTGACACAGGGCGACCCAACAGGCTCACCTCAAAATCAACACCGGCATTACAGCTGCTGGGTAAACTCCTGCTAGTATTCTGCTATGAGCCCAATGAGACGGGGCTTGACAGTTTGGTGATTAAATGGTAGAGAACGCTCCTCTTCTTGTCACCTGTCTTTTTTTCCCCTGTCCATTACTGACATCTGCCCCACTATCAATGTTGCTGCAGTCGTGCATGTGTGTGTGCATTTTTTGGGTTTTTATTTCTTTCTTTCTTTCTTTTTGGCTCTAGTAGACCGGATGGGTTTGGTTTTGAATTAGATTCTGCTGTGCTGGCCCTGCATGACCACTGCAAGGGGAAGGAGGATGAAGGCAGGAGATTGTGGAAGAAAGCCTGGGGTTTTAATCTCTTCCCCATGTTTATCTCACCACCAGGAGACAAACCATGTGCCATTAAAAACATCAGCTACTCCCACTGGTTGGCTGCACGGACACACCTCTGAAGACGTTTGAAGGGCAAAATGAAAGGGACCAAAAAAATATGGCGAAAGGCACATTTGTGTATTATTGGAATGGTCTGATTTTTTTTTTATGCATGTGTAAAATGTTACCTGGGATATGTAGCACACATGAACTGAAGATGAGTTTTCCCGCGCACATGGCGAGCGCACGCTGCATATTTCTATGCACCTATTCTCTTCTTAAAAGCGGAGAAGAATTTATTTAAACAAAAATAAGCAAAGGTTTTTTTTTGTTTGTTTTTTTTTTTTGGGGGGGGGGCTCAGCTGCCACAGGGAATCAGTCTCTTCAGGAAATGAAAATGCCAGCTCGGAATTGTCATCATATTGAGAGTTAAGCAACCTTTGACCTTGTAATACCCCCACAGCTTCTCTATTTGTGACCTGCTGGATGCTCTTAGAAAGTGAAACCATCGGGGAGGATCTAGTGCTCACATCATCATTCTCAGAACACCTAATAGTGGATTTACCAAGGTTAAACCTCCTGTGAGATTGCAGCCACCGTGACCTGGAATACTGAGTTTACATCCACTCACACACAAATACGTGTGCACACACTCACTGACATGAAGAACGAGGCACGCACGCACAAAAGCACGCAGGTTTGTTTGAAATTACATTCTATGTGGAAAATCTCACCTTAATCTGGATACTATGTAACTATCACATAGCATCAAAATCAAGAGGTTTATATTTAAAAAAGGCAAAAATGTTCCTATAACTGCAGTAATATTTTTCCCCCTACATCTAATGTGAGAGACTGTTAGGAACACAGACTGGGGGAAGTGGTAGCTTCCCTCTCTGCATTGTCCCCTGTATTTACAGCCTGATTGGTGCCTACCCAGGCGTCTTACAGCTGAGCGCAGCACATGAGGGAATTGGCTAAGTGTCTGGTGTGCAGTGTTAGTAAAATATGTCGCCTCTTGTCTTTGTAACATTTTTTAAAACATGCTGATCGCCTAGATGTCATTTCGATAGTCATCACACCCACAAATGCTCTGCGGAAACATCTGCACCCTCCACAGTTTTCAGGAGTAGACTTAGTTTGGAAAGTAACTCCCTCTGAGCGTTTTTCTCCCAAAAATTATGAAGTAAAGGTTATTTTCTACTAGTGTTTTTTTTTTTTTATTATTATTAAAAAAGTAATATAAATTACTTTTAAGAAATGCGGTTCATTTGCTTTTTTTGGGATGACTTTCTTTGGGTTTTTTTTTACAACTCAGCTAATGCTATGCTTGTTAACAGCTATTGATGCTGATGCTGCTGATCTCTGATTCATATACTATAGGATAGGAAGTTAAGTTGTTCTAGACAGATGCCATTCAAAACCCCTCACTGACATCTCACTAAAAACATACACTATAATTTATAGATGAAAACACAAGGGGTTGTTTGGCTGAAAGGAATGTCTTTGAATTTTAATATAACAGCATTCCACTTTTCACATATATATTTTTTCAGTGCAGAGAGCTTCAATATAAACTTCAATATAAGCTATCAAGTTCCCATAAGAGAGGACAATAGAAATCTTACTATCAAGTCTCAGCACAAACTGCTTTGAAGTTGCTGTTTTTTTTTTCTGTCCCTCTTAAGTGTAATGGTGGTCCGAATACACCAACCCACACTGCTGAAAATCACAATCAGCTGCTGAGCCACAGCAATCACTCCTCACAGAAAGATTGCAAGCTGAATTAGATTACATCACCTCCAGTCCAAGCATCTAATCTTAGATTAAAGGAAGAAAAAAAAAAGACATCCTTGGTTTCTTTCTTACTTTTTTATTCTTTTTGCACTGAGGGTCAAACTAAGTGTCTTATGCCATTCTAAGCATTTAACCAACATGGCAGTCATCCCTCCCCCTGCTCCATACCGGCACGCTGTCATGACGTTTCATGGTTTTTTTTTTTGACAAACTTTACCATGTTGGCCCTTACCTGCAGGTGATTGGCCTCCCACAGTCCTACCAGTTTACCACTTGAACAGTTGTAGGAGGCTCTCTTTTTTCTCTTTCTTTTTATTATTTTTTTTGAAGTGGAAGGGCTTTTTTTATACAGAGGCAGCCAAAACAATCATAGCACTGCAGGGTACATCCTGGCACAGTCTAGTATGTTGCCAGACAAGATAGACTCACTCTTGTATTTACTTTTATTTCAAAACGTAGCAGCAAAAACAGCAATTTTGTCTGCAGTCATGAACAATAACTCATCATAATAACCGACTTCTCTGAAGGGGTACATGATCTCTGTCCCCATGTTAACCAGCAGCCTTTATACTGTTCTGTGTATTTATATTAACCAGGGGCTTGATGCAGCTAAATCGATGGATAAAGATGCATTTTTATATGCCCAGCTCCTTTACATCACAAGCAACATGAGATGTTTTTTCACACCATCACACAGCTGCTGTGATGACCCGTGTTGGTCAGTCCTGAGTTTTGCTGTGTGTGTGTGTGTGTGTGTGTGTGAGAGAGAGAGAGAGAGAGAGAGTGAGTATGCCTCCACACTGTAATAAGGGTTGCCTAGCCAAGCGTAAGTGTCAGGGTGGAGATGCCTGGCTCATTAGGTACTGTGGCAGGATAATGTATGAACACAGCTCGTGAATGTTCACACAGGTAGTGAGAGAGAGAGAGTGAGTATGCCTCCACACTGTAATAAGGGTTGCCTAGCCAAGCGTAAGTGTCAGGGTGGAGATGCCTGGCTCATTAGGTACTGTGGCAGGATAATGTATGAACACAGCTCGTGAATGTTCACACAGGTAGTGAGAGAGAGAGAGTGAGTAAGCGGGGAAAGAGGGGGTAGCAGCCATTGTTCTTTCTCTTCTCTCTCTTTTCTGTCTTTCCCCACTGCCTCCTCCTTCTCCTCCTCCTCTTCTTCTTTCCTTGCTGCCAGTTTCCTCTTTGTGTGTGTGTGTGTATGTGTGCGCGCCTTGGGATATTTAGGCTCCCTGGTCACATTATGCCCTGTTTTTTGATGCGGCGCTGCCACTCCATGGGTTTCTAACATTTACTCATAAATTAATTTATTTATTGGTTTATTAAATTTAATTCATTGCGTCTTCCATGATGCTTGTTTTGCGGCTCTGTTGCTCGATTGACAGGTTGCCAGTCATGGTAAGATTCCATATCCCATCGGCGTCATGCAGCAGCACGTTGCTAATTGAGTTGAATGCGTAGCTCGTCTCTCCTCAGTGAATCCATCTGTCGCCGTCTTGTCATCAGTTTGTTCGCACTTGACAGGTTCCAAGTCGGTCTTTGTGTGTTTAACTGTGCGCTTCTGTGTAGGTGTACTGTGTGTTTTTTATTTATGCTGGGGAAGTGTGTGTGTGTGTGTGTGCGTGTGAGAATGAGAATGTGTTACTATGCCACATAAAATGGGTGGCTGCCTAGGGGCCCATTCTCTGTTATGTGCCTTGCCTCACAGTAGAGTCCCACATTGAACAAGCCCTCAGCCAGCCACCCTCTTTATATGACATTGTCCACTACATACACATTTATAAGCAAACACCCCATCTCAGTGTTTACACACAAGGGCGCGATGCATAATGATCTGCAATAAAAATGAAAGTGTGAAATTATAGGGGTCAGGGATGACATCCGACATCATTAGGCTATTTTTTTTTCTTTTTTGGCCCAATGCAGCTTTCCTCTGCAAAAAACCTCACAGCTGTAAGAGACCCTCAGCGTGGCAGCCCATCAATAGTTGGTGAGGTTGCAAAGGAATGCATGCAGTATGATGGTATGATTAATATGCTTTGTGCCCAATTGTCTTTGTTTGAGTTTCATCACCATGGGATCTTCAGTGTAATTGGAATGGGAGGCAGAGAAAGGGTTACTATGCATTTGTTTGTGGTTGCTCATTCATGTATGGATCACATGGTCGTGTAAGTGCGTGCCTTTGGTCCCCGATCTATATTGGGCTCATGCTGAAAAAGCCTTACAAGACAGGGTGCAAGTGTGTGTGTGTATGTGTGTGTGAGATGCACTCTCTCCATTAGTAGATAGATGACGTCGATACTGTAGGCTCCAGTGTGTTTTACCGCCGCACCTTCATCACTGTCTTTCATCACCGCTGCCAGCCTCTCCGCCGCTCCCCCGCTCTGTTCCTCTCAAAGTTGCATGTGTGTGCGAGAAAGATAGAAAGAGTGGCATAAAGAGAATGTGTGTGTGTGTGTGAGGAGGAGGTGGAGGAGGAGGAGGAGAAAGTGTGCGACGCTGTGTACGTTGATGGCACTTCACACAGCAGCGTGTGTCCTGGCTTTGATACAGTACGAGCACGCTGTACTGTAAGACTAGGGCGAATAAAGACAGCGCGCTGTTTGAAAGAGGAGGTTCAGCGTGCTCCTCTGTCAGCAAGCTTTGGGAGGGGATCCTGTCTAGAGAGGAGCCTTGAATATTTTGTAAGGGGCCCCGAGTATTCCTCGATACCTCCAGAGGCAGCGTTTCTGTCTGAGATTGTGTCTGTGTGTTTGTGTACTTGAAGCACGTGGAGAAACCGACTCCTTACGCACTACAAATGAGCACCTTATCATCATTCTGGTCTTTCACGCTCATGTGAACTTTATTATAACAGATACTTGCATATGCTCAGAGGGTTGCACACATGCTGGTGAGCGCTTATGCACACACACACGCACACACTTACGTGCGCACACACATACGTTCAACCACACATACACAGCCCTCCCTCCGAAACTGCCACAGGTGAGGAGCAGTTGCATCAAAGGCAGCTGTCTTTCATCTTACTTTATCTTCGTCATCTTTGCTTCGCTTTCTTGGCTCTGTCACTTCACACATTTCTTTTTCTTTTTTTTCCCTTTTGCTCATTCTCTTGTGCTTCTCCCTGTTCTCCCTCTTTGTTTCCTACCCAATCTCTTTCTCACCTTTGCCTCTCTCTCTGCTATGCCTACCTGCCAGGGAGATTTTCCTCCAAAAAGAACTGATATTTTTTTCTTTCTTTCTTTCTTTTTGTTTTATATTCATCTCCCATTTCTGGAGAGTTCACTTTTTCTTTCTTTTTTTTTTGAAATGCCGCCTCAAAGGATCCATATCACAGGTTCTTCTCTGTCCACCAACCCGCACAAAAACCCAGCACCACCACCACCTTCTGCCCCCTCCACCTCCAACCCCCCACCCCCACCCAATCCATCAGACAGCAGCAGACAGCCTCGCCGACTCCTGCCTCATTTCTCATAAATTAGTCTTACCTCTCACACACTTTCTCTTTTGTTTCTTGCTCTTACTCATTCCATTCTCCCCATGCCCTCTACCGCCTCCCCATCTCTCTCTGGTCCTCACATTTCATTTTTCTTCCTACAAATGCCACACAGCAGTCCCTTAAGAAATGTCATTTCTGTCTTCTCCTTTTGTTCTGTAATTTCTCCGTGTCCCTCCTTTTTCTCTCGGGAATTCATTTATCGTACGCTGTTCTTCTGTCCCCAGCTCTCTGATCTCTCTGTCTCAGTCTCACTCTCTTATGTCTGTCTCTCTGTCTTTGTCTCTGACACTCCCCCTCTCCATTTCTCTCTGTATTTTTTTTTTTTTTTTTTTTGCACCTCTCTCTTTTTCTCCTCTCTCAAACACGCACAGTTAATTCGGTGCAATTCTGAAATGCCATATTGCCGTAAATGTTAAATGGTGTATTTTTGCCAAATTATAGTATTAATGATGACACAAAGGAAGATAAAGGAGATTGAGTACTGTAAATGTCTGGCTGAATATGTTCCACGCTTGCACAAACGTTGAAAGGTAGTGTTGGCCATCTGCCTGTCTGCAGCTTTTTTTTTTTTTTTTTAAACTTTCACCTCTTGTCTCATTTAGTTTCTGTCCATTGATGTAGCCTTTACATATCAGAATTACAGTGTTGGTTATTAATTTGTTTGAAAGGTCCAACATCTCCAGTTAGATTGAAGTAGCTGACCACCAAAAGCAAATCAAACTGCAATGAGTGACTAATGAGTAAGAAGAGATCTGTGAGGATTTTTTTAAAGTATTAATATTTAAACTTGTGGGCTGATTAATAGCAGCTCAATAAGTATTTAATGCTCTTTTTTCATAGAGTTAGAGGTAGTGCTGGTCAAAATTGCAAATTAGCTCCTACACTCACTTTGCATAGCTAGCAAGCACAGGAGAAAAAAGTAATTTCAACCCAGAACAATTGTCAGTTATCTTTCCCCTCTGGTATTTGTGAGATAATCCTTGTCACAGACAGAAGCACAGATCTAGCTTGGATGCTTTGGAGAAAATTGGTAAGATGTATCACAGAAATTCAATGTTTCAAATTTGATTCTGATTCTTCTGTGCAGGGGTAAACCATTGCACGCTGCACACATGCTCCCAAGTGGTCGGAGAACCAATTTGTTAGGCCTCTGACAACAGACGAGCCGGCTATACGAGAACACACAGGTCTTACCCCTGATGTTAAAATGCATTTGTCAGATTTGTGTGGGCCAAATTTATTTATGTTGAGTTTACCTGCATTTTTTTTCTTTCTTTCTGTTTTTAGGTGTGTGTATGTTGAAAAAGCAGTCTTTTATTGAAATAACACNGTGGGCCAAATTTATTTATGTTGAGTTTACCTGCATTTTTTTCTTTCTTTCTGTTTTTAGGTGTGTGTATGTTGAAAAAGCAGTCTTTTATTGAAATAACAATTTTCCATTAAACAAATTAGCTCACTTTGGGTCACTTCTGGGGTCCTCTCAAAATTGAACTGCAAATTCAGTGCGCAGGTTTAAAAAAAATTATTATTGAATAGTTTTGATTCAAATACGAATCCAAGATATAGTGTTAGCATGGAGTTAAAGATAGCTTAACTCCATGTTTTTCATGCACTGCTGGTATATCTTAAAGAAGGCTCGACAGAACACTTTATGCAGCAGCATAATATAATGCCTTCCCTATCTTTTTCCTAGCCTGTTTTTGTCAAACCAGAAGTGACTCTTCCCTGGTGGATCATGGTGAAAAGATTCCACTTGAGAACAGTTCTCTGGCGTGCAGGCATGCAGGCACTTGTGTTCCATCAAAATGCTAATAATATCATCTGCAATATCCAGGGCAATATTATTGTAGTGCTAATTGGTGAAAAAAATTGTTGATAGGAGCACCTGCCCACCCTACTACTCAATTATTTTTAATTACAATGGCTGTAATAAAAGGGAACAAATTGTGTAATGATCAATGTTTCTTCAGTGAGGTGACAGTTTTGCTCTTATTTGCTTTAGCACGGCCATGTGTGGTTCATTTAAATGGCAGGGAGACACGGTAGTTGTGTTTGAGTCGGGGCAGCTATAAGTGAATGCGGGCCCTCAGGAGAGGAAGTTCTCTCCCCTTGGTTTTATGCAGCATGATTTATTCATCACACCACATGTCTGTAGAAGTGGTCTGGTTCACATGTGCTGATACGCGCTGTGTTGCCCCACACCTCCTTGCGGTTTCATACTTGAGAAGTTTGCTTCGTCATACATGTGTGAGGAGAAGAAGAGAGGGAGAAAGAGTTGAGGGAAGGGAAGGGAGGAAAGAAAAATGCAAATGGAGGAGCATGAATAGAGTTGCACCAAAAAATAAATAATTGCAGAAGATTTGTTGAACCAAGTGGGAGAGAAAATCCAGTATTTCGAAACAATCCCTGTCAAATTAACTTTTTCTGCAGCGGTGGCTAGTGAGAGGGGGTAATTAATAGCTTCTTTTTGGTAGTTCTATCCTAGTGTGTGTCAGTTTTTCTGGCTGCCTTGAAAGTGATAATGCTCGCCGGCTGTTGCCCCTGGGGACTGCTCCATCTTATTAACTTGTCTTGGGAGACAGGACTGCCATGCCCGCCTGCTTTACTGCCTGGAGGGATGAAGAAGGACCACTAAGGCCTCCGCTCTCTTCCCCCTGCCCCAAACATTCACCGCTCACTGTATTTCTTTGTATTCACATGTGGACGGGTGTCTGCGAACTCGCATATCATCTGACACAAGAAGGGAACAGTCAAGAGACGATGATTAAATATAATCACTTAGTCTGCGCAGCGGATCATATGTGGGGGCTGAATAGGGTACAGCCAGTTAAGGAAAAGCAGGTTGTAAGCTGGGATGCGCTGATCCAACATGAACATTGTTATTATTATTTAAAGTAAAATGAGGCCAGGAATTGTTGTGGCAGTATGCCTTGTCAGAATAAATTTAACTGATAGCAGAAAACTCCAAATTTTTATGAAGATATTGACAAAAAAGTAATCTGGATTAGTCATGTCATAGCTGATACCTGTTCAAGGTTGGTGCATGTCTAATGCTGTTTTTAGTGCAGCATAACAAGCTTCAGATCAACATAAATTAATGTGGAGGTCATCCATTGGCATAAATAAATCACTTGACTGACAATTGATTGGACACGTGAACAGGCAGCAGGTAGGCATGCAGACAAACAGAACATATAGATTCCTTAAAAAAATGACACAAACCAGGCATTGTGAATTCTGACAAGAGGACCTCAGTCGTATGTGTTCATTTCTGCAGCCAGCCACCCCTCCCCCCACCAACACAATGGGCTAGATTTGTCCTTGGTGCCTCTGGAGCTTTACTGACCATTGGACATAACATGTTTCTAGCTCTCGATCACTCACTTTCTACACTAAGAGGATGCCTTCACGCTGCACTTCTGTAAACTGTTGTCACAGCCAGGGATGGTGATGGTGGTGGTGGTGATGGAGGGGTGGTTTGAATGTACAGGGGAATAGGATTGGCACAGACAAGCAACATGACATGTGAATAGAGAACTATTCAAGACACCTGAACAAAAGCATTGTGTCAGTCTCCAAAACTCTGATGTGAAGGGAAACACGTTAGATCTAAAATGTGACTGCACATGCTCAGCAGCCTAAAGCCCCAAATCCCAAATTGGCTATTTACTTTTCTTTTACCTTTTTTTTTTCCTTCAGACCCTTTTCTTTTTAGTATGTGGCAGGTTTTTTTTCATTCTTTTATTTCTAGGCATCTTTCATAGTGCCACTTCTGATAAAGCACAACATCATCTAGTGCTCTGTTTTCTCATGAGCATGGAGGAAGACAAATGGCAGCAATGCCTGTTTATTCTCACACGTAAGAATTGTCTGAAATGACACACTATATGAAATGAGAACTATAGTGCAATGTGGAATTTAAAGTAGCCAAAAATGTAAAAATCAACCCAGTCTGCTGCTGTTTACTTAATGTTGAGCTGAGTTGGTATTTGCTGTGAAAATCAATCTTAAAAAGATTTACCAAATGCAGACAAATTAGCCAGCATAAATTAGCCAAAGCATATTCATTATGTCTATCTCTCAGTGGAATACAGCGTACACTGCAGTGTCTTTATCTTTTAACAGTGCTATCATAAACATAATCATGTATTTTTCTCTTGAAGTCTCAGATGGTGATAAACATCGCCTCTCAGCTGTGTAAAATATATATACCATACATGCGAGTACATACCATAGGATAAAGAAAATGATGGTGTGTGTGAATTGAAGAAACGTTGCATTTGTTTTCTTAAGCTTAACCTTAGTTTGAGCCTCTTTCTTTGAGCTCATTTTTTAAACCACATCTTATCCGGCTTGTGTTCAGCTTCCGTGTTATTGTCCTGTCTTTCATGCATCAATAGATGGATTATTATACATCCCTATTTGTAATTGGAGGGCAGGTTAGACAAGAGGATAATTAAAATAGTGTGTGTTGCTACTCCCATCTATTTTCTGCTACTGTCTTGACGCGTGTGGCTCGGTGTTGTTTCTGTGCCCTCCTTTGTCCTCCAAGCTAATGCTGTTGATGTGGCACTTACTGAGGACACACCATCTTGCTGACAAACACACACACACACAGCAGCAGCACTCCCACATACACATTTATGAAAGAACTTATCAGCCAGAGCAGAAGGGTAATACGCTAAATATACAGTAGATTATAATGTTATTTAGGTTTAGATTTATAGAGGATGGTTAATGTGATTTTGAATGAAGGGGCATGGTAGTGCTGATTTGTTGAATGACAGAAAATTGACAACCATCTTGATTAACAATTAATTCTTTTTTATTTATTTATTTTGGTGAGTTCCAGTCTGCTGCTTTTCCCTGTTTATTGTATATTTAAATACTCTTGGGTTTTGGGTGGCTGTTCAAACCAATCAATCAATTTTACTACATCACCTTGGGCTCCGAAAATTCACAACAGACATTTTTCACAATTTTCTTAGACGTGTCTTAGATTAATCGATTTTAATCAAAAATTAAACGTAAACATTAGTTGCAGGCCAAAAGCAACACACTTGAATTATTGTGGGTCTCGGTGTAACTTTTGCATCTTAGACCTCATGTATAATCCATCTAATGAAAGCCACAAGCATTAAACACCAAAGGATTAGTCTTTCCTCAGGAAAGCTCACAGTGGAGATAATGTTAGAGCTCAAGCAAAGGACAATATTGCATGGGACGACAGGTTCGGTTCCCAGCTGGCAAAGGCTGACCATGCTAGGATAGTAGTATTGCCTCCAGCAAGAGGAAAATTGGAATGACTGTGGCAAAGTCATGGATACAACCAAGGCGAGAGCAGGGAGCCATGTGTTTGTTTCTGTGAGTCTGGAGGCCAGTCCTCATTATAGTGGCTGGTAAAATATTACAGTTCAGCTGACACTGTCTAAGTGAATTGTCCAGAACAGTTTTGACAGCTAGTGGAAGGCAGGTCTAGATTATGATGGATGATGACAACAGGGGTGGCGCAGGAGGAGCATTGATGTGTTTTGTTGCTCATGCAAGAGCTAATACGTACACCTAATGTGGGACGGTTTCGGTGACGGTGTGCAAACACACACAAATGGAGGTGGCTGATGGGTATGTTAAAATGTTGTGTAAAATGAGGCAGTGCAATTTTTCATACCTACAGAATTCATTCAGGACCCTGTCGCTAGCCTCACAGCCCCAAAAGTTCTTCTGAAAAGACTTGTGTATGTTTTATTTTCATGTGAAAATACAAAAAAAATATGTTGTGTTTTTGTTGTTTACCATTCTATTTCTTTTTGTGATACCACTGTTGTGTTATTGAAGCATGTTGGTTGCCAAACCTGAACAATTAGATTCCATTCCTTTCTTGTTTCCTATATAATTTTATTTTATGAACATGAATAGTTTGCTGGCAAGTGAAAAATTAATGAGTTGATTGAAGAAAAGTTGATTACAGTCTTTCAAAGCCTCTGTCTCTTTTTTCCAAATAAAAAAAAACAATGTAACAATTTCAAATGAAATATCAAAGCACCAAATAAAAAAAATAAAAGTTTTGTTTTTCTTGGTGAAAACTGAACAGCTGCACGACTGCTCACCACCACATGAAACCATAACTTTTCAGAGGTTGGAAAGTTGCATGCACTGCGTACATGTGCAGTGTGAGAGCATGGAGCATTCTCAGAAAAGCGCATGCCGTATGAATAAAGATACATATGTACGGTTGTTAATTATCTGCTGGGCTTTGAAGTTGAGAATGAGCCTTTTTATTAGATGAGGTTAAGTCACGGACACCAGCACCTCTCAAGGTAATACTTGTGATGTTGTGTAAAGCTAAAAAAAAAAGCAAAATATGTGAATCTAGGGATGAGAGAATAATCTGCCTCTTCAACCTATTCATCAATTGGATATGCAGAGCACTTATTATATAGATTAATGCCAATGAAAATTAGACTATGTTTCTCTTTTACATCTATGGTTGCAGATGCCTGTTTTACTGTAAAGCAAGATCATAATATAAGGCGAATTGTTCAATCAGGGCTCAAATGACGTAGAGTTTTCTTTCTTCTGCCCTTCCTTGGAGCAGATGGGACAAGGAGAACATTTCATCCCCAGGTTCACTGGTCCTTTGGCTTCTTCTGGCGTATCCAATCCATCTCCCAGTAGTCACTCTAGCCTCTGGGTTGTTGCCCATTCTCCCTTCCCTCTTGTCCTGTCTCCAAAACACTGACTCATTCACTCAGTCCCTCTCTCATCCACTCTCCTCTTTTCCCAATTTGGCCACCAGGGAGGTGTGTGGCACTGGAGCAAGCATTATTGATAGAGCATCTGTTTAGACATGGTGCAGGATCTGTGGCATGTGGGCGAGCAGCTGGGGGTTCGAGCAGGGGAGACATTATGTCATATTACATATCTTGAGATGTCTCGTTCACTTGTATGTGTGCCCATTTCACAGGCACACGCTCCCACAGACACAAACACATTCCGCTGCCATCCACACCGAGATGATTGTGGTTTCCCATTTTACTTTAAAATGTGAATACCCAGGCTGTTTCCATACAGGCATGGCTTAAATAATTTATAGGCCATGTATGCTAGAAGTTTGTCCATTGTCACTATATACTGTGCAGCAACGGTTACAAAAGTCAGTTTTAGAAGCTATTTCAGACCCTGAGAGCCAGAGGCGAATATTCTGGCATCATGGCTTTATTGGGGCAGCCAGACAGACAGAGTAGCCCTATCCAGATAATCACCACACATCTCTTCTAGATAGCCCAACTTGTCAAAGCTCACCCAGCACACTGCCAATAGATTTTCATCCTTGGCAGCTGATGAAACAGAGGATTTTATGGTATTTTACACGACACAAAAGTGCTGTATTTTTATGATGTCACATGGCAGATCTTTGTGGCAATGAAGTGGCAATATTTTCATCAGTTATTCACTCTCCTTTCATTGTTTCAGAGTGTCTCATTAAATGCCCAATTGCAGCTAGTGTTTCGTTCCGTAACCTAGAACTAGAGTGAGGTCACCTAACAATGAAAAAGAGTAGATGTCTAAAGTAAAAACGATGCAATGTGAAGGTATATTGTTCCCTTAGTTAAGGGGCAGCTTACCATTAACTAACTAGACTCACTATTGATTGAAACATGTAATAAAATCATCTTTTTTTGTTCTTTTCTTCTTTTGTTTTTACAAACTTGTCAACACAAAAAAATACAAGATTCTTTGATGTCCCTGTGATTTTAATTAAGCGAACAAATGCTGCTTTAAATTGGAAATGTGTGTCTACAATATATAGCTTCAGGCTCTGTTTACTGTAGTATGAGTTTGACTAATATTGAGCTACAGTATATATACAGTACATATAAGTATTAGAGCTTCAATTTCTGGCAATATTTCTGACCATCTGCTGGCCTGTTGCTTTAATCTGACTGCTCACTTGTGGTGAAAACACATGGAAAAGTGACATATATGCACAACCTTTATATATCTTTTTTACGCTCAACATTTTGGTTTTTGGTTGAAAATCTTAAAGTTAATAATGGCTACATTCCATTAAAGTGCTTAAATTATGTACATGAGTTACTTAAATGAAACTGTTAAGACATGATGTCTGCTGTGAAAAAGGTCTGTTGTCACCCACAGTCCACCCACACTGGGATTACTTTGCTTGACTGTGTGGGTACAGACCATCATCCACACTCCATTGACTATCCTGTCACTAACACATTTAAGATTTTTATCTGTACAAATAACTAGGCAACTTCACGTAGTTCTCAGCATTCACTACAAGACACCAACTTCCACATGATCAAAGGTTTAATCAACCAGAATTACTTAAAACACCTGTGTGAATATGAAGGAACTTTAAATCTTCACACACCCCTAGAACACCCACACAGTTGTTTACAGTGATTTTGTCTGATTAGCACACTTCTTAGTGTGGCTGTGATTAGTTTACATCTCCCTGACAGTCCTGTTAGGATGCGGCAACTTATGCTTGTATGATTCCTTTGAGTGTATGGAGTTTGGTGGCTTGCCAGCATAGCTCCACCTCATACTAAAGAACCATTCAAAACATCTGGATTGATGTGCAAGGCCTGAAAAAAGGTGAATTGCTTGGTCATGATGGATGCTGCTCCCTATACACCTGCTCAACAAATTTAAGTAGTAAAAGCTAGCCCTGTGACACCCAATGTCAAACTGACTTTTATCCCATCAGATGCGGATCAATACACTCCTTGTGGCTCACCCATTCTATTTCACTCTGGAAGAGACTGGGCCTCCTGCAAGAAAATGTTCATATTCTTTTTCCTAAACGTCCCTTCCTTGCTTAATTATATAAGGTTTATTTATCCGAGTGTCCCAGGTCAACAACGAGCTCCCTTAACTGCACAAACATGTCGTAAATCACTCAGTTTAGTCTGATCAATTCCACCTGCTCGCGAGTAGCTGAGCATTCATGAGATGCAATCGTTTGCATAATTGATGCCCCTAAAATTGTCAAATACGAGTAAGACTACTTGTTCCGCTCCGTTTGTGGGCAAGTTTTATTCACAGAAATGTTACCAAAGAGTAAAAATAATTTCACACTGCAGAGTTTCAAGTCCTGCTTTCAGAAATCAGCAGACAAAAACATAGCAGGTTTGGTGGCTCTACTAGTCATATTAGATTAGGGGTCTCGGAACAGAAAATGTAGCTGCCAACAGCATGTCATCAGAGCAGTGCTGCACAGTGACAGAATTAAAGAGGGAATGGTTTAACATGAAGTTACTGCAGATGCTAAAAAATTGGCTTTCTAAAGCAAAGTGGTGGATTATTAATATGGGAGGAGGTCACACAGTTATTGGAGAGGTAGAGTAGTAGTCAGGTGTAAAAGGAAATGATACCTGACAGAGAGCCTGAGGC
>JANJYP010000428.1:12500-14188 GCA_024605115.1 Rastrelliger brachysoma | reverse complement strand
TGAAGTGACTACAATTGCACTGGAAATGCTATGTTAACATAATCTTTACCTTACACAGCCTATATCTGTTCTATCCCCAAACTTCATGCAAGGAAATCCAAATCTAGCTACAATTTGGAAAGAGAAGATGTCAACTTTGTCAACTTCACATGTCCTTCAGAACATTTACAAAAATACCACTCTCACTAATATATTATCCATATTTATTAGGGGTGTAACAGTACACAAAAATCACGGTTCGGTACGCACCTCGGTACACAAGTCACAGTTTGGTTATTTTCAGTACAGTAATGAAAAAAATAGACAACTTTTATCTATAAATAAAAAAAATATGTCTTGCGCTGTATTGGGAACCTTGTGAAAGCATACCACCACAGCAGTTTACTCTTTTTTAAAGCTAATTTTTGAATAATAAATAATATAGGCCTAGCCTTCCTATATATATATATTAACTCTTGCTTTTTCACATTGATTGAATCAAATTTAAGAAATAAAATATTTGCAGGGGGATTCATTAAAAATTATTTCAATCAAATGTATTTGTGCTGTTGAACTTAGCAATCATTAAATATTATTAAATGTTATTCACTGGCTTACTTACCTCTCAGTGTCAGTTTCCTGGAGTTTCGGCTCAACTGGTGACCATGTTAACTGGTGACTTCCTCACATTACAAGATGCTAATACAACTAACACAACATTGTCCTGTAGCCACTTACAGACGTGCAGCTCTGTACCCCGTCTAGTATCCGGACTTTTAAATAACAGTAGTAGTAGTTCCGCACCAAACAGTCTCTGTCAGATAGCAAAAGAGAAGCAATGTCACAAAGTCCCAGCAGCTACAGAGGCTAATTGGCATTAGCTGCCAAATTCGGTACAGGGTCGGACCGAACCGGAAGACACCTAACAGTTAGGTACAAATACACACACTGATAGAGCCCTAATATTTATATATCAAGAATGGGTTAAATAATTTAAAAAATAATCCTGCTCGCTCGGTGGCGCAGTGGTTAGAGCATATGCCATATACGCGGCAGACCCTGGTTCGAATCCCGGCCGGAGCGTCATTTCTCCGCATGCCTACCCCCCCTCTCTCTCCCATTTCCTGTCTACCAACTTTACAATAAAGGCGTCTGTGCCAAAAAAAAAAAAAAATTATAATAATAATCCTTACGGATTCAATAGGCCTCGCCACTGTGCGAGGTCCTAAATAATGTAATGTGTTAAAATATATAATTTGTAGAGCAAAATCCAGAGAATTTTGCTCTCTGACTTTATAGTTCCTCCTCTCTGACTTTACAGTTCCCTTTTATCTCTACTGTGTTTCTGTTCATTGTTATTGGTTACAGGATGAATTGCAGCTCTCTCTGCTCACATCACCGTCATTTCCAGCTGCAACAGGAAGCTGCTTTCAGTTTTAATGAACCCACTGTATGCTACCTGCCTAGTAAAAGTTAAGGAGCTAAGGATTTGTCAAGTATTTTGCTCAGGATTTGGTAGAGAGTAAAACAGAGTTAAAATAAGTGTGAATATTGGACCTACATTTGATGAGTGGACAGAAACAGGCTCCATATAAGATAATGTTGCTCTGTTTTTTTGCCTTTACTAGCACAAGAACATGTAACATACACAACAAGTAAAATATAAAATGCTGAAACCCTTAAAATCACCCTCAACTCAAAAATGTCTT
>JANJYP010000428.1:0-7500 GCA_024605115.1 Rastrelliger brachysoma | reverse complement strand
TGGGTGGTCACACAAGTAGTGATTCTCCTAAGTATAGGGATTGCGGACACCCCCCCTCTCTCACCCCTCCCTCCCCCCTTCCTCTCCTTCTCCCCATTTTCATTGTCTGTCAATAGGCCTACCACAGTTTCTCTCACGGCTCTCGGAGTGTGTGAGAACAGTTCCAACCACCCCTCCATCACACACACAAACACACATACACACACACACACACACACACACACACACACGCACACACTTTCTCTCTCACACACACGCATGATTAGTGATTACTCATTCATGCTGTCTGTTTGAAGGGACACATCTCTTGCCAGCAAAGCGAGCAACCAAAAACAAGTGAGTGAGATCGGTGTGTTTGCCTTATATGGCAGGCAGCATTGCGCTGTCCACGGTGCTGAATCTGACTGTACGGCTGGCATTGGGGGGAAAAGGGGGGGTTGAGTTGGGAGAGGGGGGGGGGGGTCATGCAGCTAACTACATTAATCATACACGCACGCACACATGCACATAGGCACACACACATACATATACTCAGGGTGAGTGGTGATACGGGCTTACAGCATGTGTCAGTGAGTCAAGGAGCATGATGACAGATCTTCCACATTCATTGATGAGACGTATTCTGCTGATGCTGGTGCTGATGGAGTCAGCAGCAGCAGTAGCAGCAATAGCAGCAGCAGCCTATTGGCTTGGCTTGCGAGGGGTGCGCTCTCAAGCAAGCGAGATGACAGAATGCTGAGCCTCCACTCCCAGCTTCTTTTTTTTTGGGGGGGGGACGACATCCACTGGCTCAAACGCATTTATTCCACTTTGGGTGACTTTAATCAGTCTCCCAATATAGTCAGTTTCACAGCGGTCAAAATCACACGTCAGACTGCACGGTTTGGGATCGGGGGGACACACATGCACACAGTGTGGCCCTCCACACTGTGTGCACCATCAGCCCCCCACCACCACCACCATCATCACCACCACCACCATCATCCTCCTCCTCCTTCTCCACATTCTAAGCACAAGCAGCATAAACATTTAACATCCTGATGCAAAGAAGGGGAATCCAACATTACCTTTCATCCAGTCCAGCACTTGCTTTGGTGTCCATTTACTTATAGGTTCCATAACCAAAGCCATGGTGTCACAGTCTCTCCGAGATTAACGGCACAGGACTCAATGCGGGCGACATAAAATGACCTGTCAGTCACATCTGGAATGACACGGCGGTGATTAAATCTGAGAAAAAAGAAAGGGTTGTCAGTTTTATTCTCTCCATCAGAGCATGGCCGCCTGCAGAAACGGTGAACGGGATGCGGTGGTGCAATCCACGCGCACACACAGAGACACGCACACACACGCTCTCTGCCTGCCTCCCTCCTCTCTCTCTCTCTCTCTCTCTCTCTCTCTCTCTCGCTCTCTTGCTCTCTCTCTCTTTTCCTCGTGCCTTCCCGCCAGCAGCCCGCGCGCTGTGAGAAGTGGAATCGGTGGGCGCGAGGGGATGGAGCCGACCCCTCCCCTCTCCTCTTTTCCTCCCGCCCGCCTCGCTGCAGCATCACAAGGGCCACCACTCATAATACAGACCAGGGAATGGTGCAACGCACACCATATAGGGAGGATCTCTCTCAGTCTCCCTCCCTCGCTGCCTTACGCACACATGCACACATGCAAACTGGAAGAGGGAAACAGAGAACGAGGTTTTAGGGGAAAATAAGTTAAATTGAATGAAGCATCATTTAAAATGCACCACAAAGGCTATACATAATAAGCTATATTAGTACCATTAAAAACTCACCATTAAATAATAGATATATTCATATTACAGAATTAGTTTTATTTAGATAATTAGAGTAAATTCAATCAGTGTTGTCATAATTCACCTTTGCCTATACTGAGATTGTGCTGCGTTGTGTCTATGCACAGGTAGTCTTATATGTATGAAGTTCACCATCTATGGATAAGAAAAATCAGCATCAGTTGTCAGGCGCTGCTGGTGTGTGCATGGGTTCAGCTGTGAGGAACAGCGCCCCCTGCTGCGCACCTGAGACACAGGTGACGTCATGGATTAAAACAGTAAACCCTCCTTCACACCACCGCCCCCTACACACACACATACCACCACCACGTCTCAAATAAGGTCTACATTATACATATGAAGACTGAGAAAGTTCAACAGGTAAATATGTGTAGCGCATACACATTCTTATACAGGTAGATAGATATGTCTGCAACTAATGGTTATCTTCATCATCACTTAATCTGTTGAGTATTTTATCAAGTATTTGTACATGATGAATAATGTTGATCACCTTTAAAAAGTCCAGTGTGCAACCATCAATGTTTTATTTTTGCTTGAACAACAGATCAAATATATTCATTATTACAGAAGACTTTGAAACCAGAATATATAAAAACCCTACATTAAAAATACATTTTTTTATGTATGGAATAATGAAGAGAAAAGAGATGCTGTATTTTTCCTTTGAAAAAAATTCATTCAGAATTATTGATTGATCATTAAAATGGCTGTTTAATTTCCCATGCATAGACTAATTGCATAGTAGACTAATTATTCCATCTCCAGTTATGATGACTTCAATGTTCAAAGGGCTCATATACTGTTTGTTTCCTTTCATGTGTGAAACTTACATGTTTCATCCACTTTTCTAAGCTTTTTGCCTCAAAATAAAAGGTAAGAGAAAATAAATGAAAAAAAAAATAGAAACACAAAAAAAGAAAATTGTGATAACCTGAATGAATAATAACCATTGTCATCATTACTAAGCATGATGTGCTATCAGTGAGGGCATCTACAAGCAGTGTTGATACACTATATATACATTTTAATATAAACCACTAATTTGACACACACAAACACCAAGCAGGAAGAAATCACATCACACACTGTGGTCGTCTTTACTGAATAAAAGAGAGTGACATTCATAATGACTGGAGAAGTCCTTCAACTAAAAACATGGCAGTGAGTATTTGTTATTGGCAGGGTACCTCTGGAAGGTCAGTGTTTGTTTCATAACAGGAGAAAACATTTATTGTCCCAGTCACCTCATGGCTTGGATTTCTGATGCCTAATTCTTCACACATGCTCTTATACGCTCTGTCTCCTTCGTTCATCATACTGCAGTTAAACTGTATATCATTTATTAGACTGATATAAGACAGTGCCAGTTGAAAGTAGGCTACTAAGACTTCATTGCTAAAAGTGCAGTGTAGCTTATAATAGGATGATATGAATAGAAATAGAGTAATATATAAGACACAGTATTACATGTACTGTCATTAAAACCAGTTCAAATTGTTAAATATAGAACTAAAAAAGGGTTATAATGTTAGTATTTATGTGATTAACATAACAATACCCTTGCAATTCATGGACACTTTGTCATATAACAGTTAAGATTTAGGATTACTTCATTTTGTGTATAGTTTTTATCGCCAAGGGAAATTTTTTTTGTGTGCAAACGACTTGGCAATAAAGCTGATTCTGATTCTGGCGTGTACAGACCGCTCAATTCACACTGTCCCTAGAGTGATTAATACATGTATTTGTATTTTATTACCTTTTAGGGGCAGACCACAATAAAAACACTTGAAAGGATGCTTTGACATATTCAGCTGATGAGGAAAAAAGTTAGTGGCGCTTCCATGTCTGAGGCCTTTTTTTTTTTTTTTTTGCAAATAGCTTTATTGAAACAACAGTAAAACAACAGTGTACAAGTTTACAACTTCACAATCACAAACATATCAGGGGGAGTAAAGACTGTAATAAAAATAAATAAATATCTTGTAAAGCGTGCAGTGGTTGTACATTTTGACAGCTTTTTTTAATTCACACATTCAGATATTGAAGGAATGTGCCGTTTGATAAGGTTCGTCTGCTCTGGAAAGTCTAACTTAATTTGGTAAAAAAAAAAAATAGTGAAAGCAAATTAAACAAATGGACCTGGCAGCAGAGACTCCTGTCTTATTCAGTGAACACAAACAATACATTTTGCCAGTGTAATAAAAAAAAGTGAGGGTAGATATGATCAGCAATAAATCCTGACTATTTACTCCACACTTGTTTTGTATGCAAGCCAACAACCACAAGGAATGTCGCAATGTTTCTCTGAGCTCCCCACAAATGGCACAACTTCAATGTCTTCTATTGAGCTTCTGCAAATAATGATAATCTCAACTCAACTTTATTTATATAACAGAGTTCATACAAACATGCAGCCTGAAGTGCTTCACATAGCAGGATTAAAACAACACAGAGCTCAGTGGAACATAAAAGGAAAGAAGATAGGTGATGTGGAGAGCGGCAAGATCTTTTAACCTTAATGTTCATTCCAATTTCTTTCCAATTTATCATTTGCTTTTCTTTTCTTTTTTATTTGTTCTTTTATCCTGTCTATAAAGTTTTAATAGCTAAAACTATTTATTGAGGTCATGTCAGCTTTAAATGTACAAAACAGTGACATTTACAATAAAATACAACCAGGGCTAAAGTGCAAAACATCAATAAAGTGTATGGTATAAAGTGCTGTGAGTTCATAATAGTTCCTAATTTAAGTATTACACACGAGTAACAGTGTAGTAACAGTGCTTGGGTTCAAAGCTGCAATTTCTATTTCAACTGTAACTATTTTTTTTTCTGATGACTAATAATTTAGAGAATAAATTAGTTATCATTTTTGCTACCACGCTTGTTTCTCACAGTGGTTTATTCTTAGGGTCCCGCGGGGCCTCAGAGCGTTGACCCTGCATGTCAAATATATTCCTAGGATGACTGTTACAGCTTTATAAACAAGTCAAAGAACTTTAAAAATCAATCCTGGCAGATACAGGTAGTCATTGCAGCATGTTGAGCAGTGGGCTGATGTGTCTATATTCTTACTTTTCAGTCCAGACTCTGGCCCCTGCATTCTGAACCAGACCTTTTTTTTCAGGTAATCCAGTAAAAAGGGGACACAGCAGTCTGCAGGGCCTGTTTGACTTTGTTGCATGCCTGTGACCTCCTCCTTCTCCAGCAGCCCTCTGAACAGTCACCGGTGGGCGGGACCACCCTGCTCAGTTTTCACCCTCTCCAGCGATGATCTCGAGCTCCCATTGGCTCCTGTCTGCAGACACGTCACAATCATGATTAGAATTGATGATCGGACGTTTTGATTTCATTGTCTGCAAAGAGGACTGACTGCTGAAGAAATCTGCTGAATTCGAGCGTCCGTCTGATTTCGCCATCAGAAATGGTAAGTATGAAAGTGATTGGAGTTATCTCTTTGGGTTTTTCCGGATCTGCGTTTGTGTCGCTCTCCGCTGCGCAGCCACTGGCTCAGCGATCATGACCATGCCCGGGTCTGGAAATCACACATTTGGAAGAAAAGTTGAGCTGCAGCTCTCCACTGGGGGAAAGCTATGCTAAGCTAATGCTAGCTCCGCTGGCTGGCTCAGACATGGCTGCTGGGGCCTGCAAAGCTAACAGGAGCTGTGTGTGTGTGTTGTTGGCCGTGGCAGCGATGCGGCGCTTACCCGCTTTGTTTACCATGTGGATCTCAGTCGGAAAGTTAGAGGATGTGCTTCCCGTGCTGTGTTAGTATTTCTCCGGTCTCCTGCCGGGATGTTTGCCCCGGTGGCGTACTACTCGGACACAATTTTGTTCGTTAATTCTCTCCGTAATGTTTCCATATTGACTGTGGCCATGCGCAGTCAGCCTGCCAATAAAACCCTGCTGGATGCTTATTGGTCGCACAACATTCCCGTATGTGAGATTTTCTGCTTTTATCCAAAAAGCCTTTTCAAACTTCATCACCACAGTTTGAAGCTTTCAATGAAGCGAAACGTCAGAACAGACCTAAAGACTGCTCCGTTGCCTCAGTGTGCCTATAATACAGGTTAGCTGTGTGTTTGAATCATATTCATCACGCTTTCCTTCAGTATCCTCTGTTATTCTCATTTAGAATGAATGAGGAAAAATAGCAACTTATTAAACTTGAAGTGCTTGTATTGTTTATCATATTAAAGGAGGATCATGCAATGTAGTTTTGTTTTTCGGTGGAAATCTGTGTCATTCGTCTTAGTGAATATTTTCACTTTTCAGGAAACTGAAAAGTCCACTGAAAGCTGATCATATCATTGCAACAGTAATTATTACAAATAAAACAAATCTTTAATGGTGCCACAGATATAAGTTGTAATTAACATAAATCTCCTTATTGCAACTTGTGCAACTTACTAATTGTTTGATGTGATTATCATAGTAATGCCTGATTAGGCACAGCGTGTGTAATTCATAATACTTAGTGGCTGTATCATGAGCTTATAGCAGTTTTAGTTACCAGATTGTTTGTTTGATTGTATTTTCCAGCTTCACATGAATTAACTTTAGAGATCCACCAATACTAATATCAGTGGTTGAACTTAAACAGCTGGATCGGTGTCAGTGACAATGGGTCAGTCTAGTATTAAGTAAATACCATTTTTTTCATAACCAAAAAAAGTCAGTAAATG
This sequence comes from Rastrelliger brachysoma, assembly GCA_024605115.1. Taxonomy (NCBI): domain Eukaryota; kingdom Metazoa; phylum Chordata; class Actinopteri; order Scombriformes; family Scombridae; genus Rastrelliger; species Rastrelliger brachysoma. Next base: position 1,002 of record JANJYP010000428.1, on the reverse strand, counting down.
ATATCTGTTTATTTATTTGTTACATTTAGTTTGAGAAGTGGAGTATTGATTTCTGGCACAACTTCATCTACTTCCAAGGTGTGCAGAGAAGTAAACAAAGTCTGAAGAGGTCAAAACTGCAGCAACACTTGCAGAATATAGAACAACTTTATTGTCAAAGCAGTGTATTCCAACTTATGGCTTTTATCAGGGTTATCCACAAGCTGAAATGTNCTTGCAGAATATAGAACAACTTTATTGTCAAAGCAGTGTATTTCAACTTGTGGCTTTTATCAGGGTTATCCACAAGCTGAAATGCCTTGGTCTAACAATAAAGCTGATGTATATACTAATGTCCTGAGAATAATGCCTTCCACACAGTGAAACACAGCTTATCATACTGCTATCAGATAAGCACTCAGTATCACCTGATACCCAAAGCCCAAGTACTGGTTTCTGATCTGAAAAAGTCCTCCCTAATTAACATTACATGACAATAGTTGACCAGCTGTGTGTCACATGATGAAACTAATTATTGAGGGTCTCTGTTTTGATGTCGAAAAATCAGTCTTTTGTTGTTTTTAATGTAGAAATGTGCTCATAGCAAGGTGGCGTGAGGGATGTCTTACACACTTTTTTTTTTTTAATTTCTGCTTTGGTGTCTCCTCAGCCACATTTCCCAGCAGTGTGCCAGGTGCACTGAGACAGGATGAGTACAATCAAAAGTGCACTAACCTAGAAATATGGAGGTTTTGCTGTGAGCTGCATGGCTGCCCCGTTCCCCTCCACTAGCAGAATGGATGTGTGGCCACAAAGGCGTGGCCTGCAGACTGTGAGTATGGTAAAGTCCTGTATTCCTTATATGAGTTCAAAAAAGATGATGTGATTTCTGAACAAATAGAGTTCTTCCAGTTTTACTTATATGGTTTTCTTACTACGAAAAGTCTGCTGTGAAAAAGGCCTGCTTGCTACAAAATTATGTAGTGCATGAGGCAAAAAAGAAGAAGATCGCACAAGCGTCAC
>JANJYP010000413.1:0-21724 GCA_024605115.1 Rastrelliger brachysoma | reverse complement strand
GAAAGCTCTTGTTAATGCCCCCTCATGAGTATAAATGCTTGTTCTGTAATACTCTCTTCCTGTGTTTTTCCTCTCTGCTCCTATGTCGACTGTCTGTTTCCTCCATCTCTCTCCCTCTGTCTCTCTCTTGCCCCGAGCTCCCCTGCAGCGTCTGTGACAAGTTGACCAGGGGGAGAGCGGGGGACAAAAAAGGCCCTTAGTTTTGTGCCTTGAACAAGCTTCCCTGCCCACACATGCTCACACACACATACACCAGACACGCACATACCCAAGGGCAGCTAGCTCGAAGGGGGTTGCCATGGAGACAAGACCAGGGCGAGAAGAAGGGATGCAAAGAGATAGATGGTGTAGGGGAGGGATGGATGATGGCCAGGGACTGATTTTAGTTTTTAAGTGTCTTTCCTGCCTTTGAAGATGCAGCTCCTTGTTTTTTTTTTTTCTTTTTTTTTCTTGTTTTTCACCCTCACTGCTGGAGGATGCGAGGTCAAGATTGTATTGCTGCTGTTCCATCCTCCTCTACACCACATATTCAATCAAATGCTGGCCTTTCACATTTGAGAAGGTTAGGAATAAGAGAGGGTGAGATATCTGAAGAACAAGAACAAAAAAGAGAGGTAGGGGACATGAAGAGGAGGAGAGTGGGCGAGGGTCAGACCCATAAGATAGTTCCGCCAAACTAAAATCTCCTGATCTAGCTGGTAAGATAATTGGAGTGCTACACCACTAGTGGACTACTGTGTGAGTGAGAATGTAACTGTGATCAGTATTTGATTTGCAACACTGGGTGTTACTGACCAAGACTACTCCAGCATGTGTGGACAGGTTTTGTTTTTTCATTTAAGATTTTTACAAAAATAAGATCACAGCAACATTCACGCACATGTTTGGTGTTTATCAGTGTTGCTTTGAATATATTTGTGTCTTCATGCGTATCTGTTTAGGAGTCATCAGTGATAGCATACTAATTATCCTTTTCACCTTTCTCCCTCCCTCCCCTTTGCTCTTGTCCTCCATTATCTTCTCAATCTTTTTTTTTTCCCCCTGCTTCTATTCCACCATCTATTACCGCCTCATTTCTTCTTCTCTCCACTTATCTTTCCTTCCCAATCTTTTGTTTCCATCACATTGTCTGCTTTTCCAGGAGGACGCCCGCGCTGACGTCGTAGACTGCGTGGTGCGGGACATTCAGAACAGCCAGTGCCTGTTGAATGTGGAGTACCCCGGTGCCACCTGCCCACATGTCACACTACAGTTTGGGGACACCAAGGACGACGTGGGCCTTGGTCTGGTCAAAGAGGGCTTGGTCATGGTGGACGTCCGCAAGGAGAAGCACCTGCAGAAGATGGTATGTGAATGGGGATGAGATAGTGTGTACAGTTGGATGAAGAAATATCAAGTTTTTCAGGCAGTCAAGACGTTGTGGATTATTGTTCCCTTTCTCTGCCTGACTGGACTGGATGTTTTAATATTTAGGGATTTTGTTGCTTTCTTTGTCAAAGTTAAATACATTCTCTGGTCTCATAGAGCTGCAGACTGTGCAATTATGGATGTAAAAAATACTGCCCTATGATGCAGACTTGATTTTTCTGTCCATAATGAATTCATACACAACGAACACTTACCGTCAATATTTTTAGTACTGTTAGGCGCATTAAAAATAGGTGAAGGAATTAATTGAACATACAGATGGTAGTATAGTGTGGTTAGAAACCCATAACATCTGTTTTGGTAACATTTCCATTAATTGCTCAGCATAAATCTTTTAAAATGCCATTTGATTTTTCTGAACCACCTTCGTAATTCAGTGTGTTCGAAATGCGCAGAACTGATCAATATCTGTGTCTTAAATGGTAAATTGTAACAGCACAGTCAGTTGATCAAGTGGTAGCTGGCGCCGCTTAAATGTAATGCACAGTAAATGTTTAGCATCCTTGTTGGTAAATGGGCACCTTGTGTATTATTCTATTATTTAATGTTAAAAGGTCCATATGTTTCCTAAGGCTTTCTGACAGTTCAATAATTACTACATTTCCATGCTATCATGAATCTACCTGCTGCTTTTTGTCATGTATAGATTTTTCTTGATACATGAAGGCTAACATTATGCTAAATGCCTGTAGATATTATAAAGGGAACACTATGTCACAAGAAACATCATTTCTCTCCTCACTTGTCAATCCATAGCACAATATACATGTACACACCTCTGCAATTTGCCTCAAATAGTGGTCATTTTGTCAAACCATGAAGCATCGCTCATTTACTTTCCCTCCTCATTATGCTAATTCCCCCAGCAGACTCAAAGCCACTCTGTACATGAAGATAAAGAAAAATGGAGGATATTTATTCCTACTGCAATTACTGCTTCCACACAACCCCCAATATTAGTCACTCTGCCATTTATTTAAAAATGGCTACGCATAAAGGAATGGAGAAATATGTCCACACGAGTGTAATTGCTCATAAACATATCAAAATGTATATTCATATAAATTAGGGGCTGGTGGAAAGGGCACATTTATTAACGCATTCTTTCACGCAGTTTATTCACTCTCAGAGATGTAGTTACTAGCTCATTTTTGTACACACTAAACATCACCGATGAAAGCACTTCCTTCCTCACATTCAGTCAATAAAGCACAGTGCATCATTGTGAGTGTTCTGACCTCTGACCTCCAAAGAGTAGCCAGAGGACCATAATGCAGTCTCAGAGTAATGGACCCTATAGACAAAAGACAGTGATTAAAACCTCCCAGCCATACGACTAATAGGCTTATAGACTGCACAGATTTAGGTTTTGTTGGACCAAATGGTTTCTCTTTAGTATGCAACAGCTGTGTTCTCCAGCATTTGCCTCTTCCTCGCTGGCTACAAATATTTTGATCTGGAGAAAGTGTTGCTGGTGTTCTTACAAATGTGTGTTTTAATGCAGGCTCTTCAGCGTTTCTCATTGATAATCCTACTCAAGTCTACTTCCAAACTCAAAGATTTTGAACCTAAGATAGTGTCATTAGACCGCTTTAAAAAAAAAAAAAAACAAACCTCAAAATGGAGTACATGGAGTTGTCTTTCATAGAGGACATGATATCATTCTGCACACTGTAGTTCTGCTGTGTGCATTAGTTGACCACTTACTGTATACTTTAGCTATAAGGGCTGGGAGATACAATTTAATATCACTTGTGATTTGTTTGCTTGAAGCCTTTATTACAAGTGGTGAAATTGTCTGAATTTAAAGCCAGACTAATGTGTATTTTTATATGAACGCTGGGTGAGGTAATTTTTTTGTATGCTCATTTTTGTCTGTGAGCCACTTGATTCATTTGTTAGCAAGCTGCATTTCTGGCTCTGAGCAAGACTGCAGCTGCTGCTGGTGTGACAACAGAACATATTATCTTTCAGGGGCAACAGAGCCAAAAAATGTTCTAAGACACAACCTTTTGTTGACGTCTGGATCTGTGCCCCCATCCTTTTCCTCTTTTTTATGGAAAGTTTCCCTCGAGCTTTTGATAGTGTAGTATCCCAGTCTTCTCACTTTGCCAGCTCACCCCGAGCTCTTTCTCTCTTCTTTTCTCTCTTTTCACTCATCCAGACTATCAGCCTCCTTGTAAAACTGACTTTTTTCCTCCCTATCTTTTCCACTTTGGCTCTGTTCTTTGTTCATTATCCATTTCAAGGGATTGGAACATGGTCATTGTAATCTGTACTCTCGTGCTAAGCATTGCCTAACAGATGGGCTCTAACATTCAGTGGCACTTCAGTGACTATCAATAGTCAGTCATAAGTGCACTGAAGGTTAACACCAGTCTTTGAGAATGGCATTGTCCCAACTGAGGGGGAGCAGGGAGGGATGTTCATCCATTTGGGGGTTTATTCCTTTTTTCAGCTGCATTTCTGCTTTAAACCCACCATATGGATGGCTATTGTTGAGGCCATACAGTATCATACTGTAGCAAAGATTAATGCACATTGTGTAAGTATAGGGGAGGCAATGATCATATGCATGCCAGCTGCTGATATCTGATTGTAGGGAAGTGGGATAAATAAAAGTAGGACGATGGTAGAAAAACTGCAAACCCAATTACGATTGATATGCATTACTCAGTGAGAGGAAACAGTGACCCAGAGGTGTGGCTTGACGATAAAACGCATGGGATTAAAGCATAAGTGACATTTTCTCCTGCAAAATGGAATAATCCAAAAAACACAAACCAGTTTCAACACCAATTACACTATATTCCATACAGTTTATATCAATTACATGTGCTTAGTGTGCACTCACTATATGGCAGATTTAATGTCATAGTATAAAGTTTAATCTGTCATACATCTGGCATATCATGTGTAGTTCTCCTGCACATGTTGTTTATGATGCCTGTGAGTGATATCATTAGTTTATCACCAGCACAATATTTAAAACGGAGGGGACATAAGGTAGTTTACATTTTATACAGTAGCTATATTATTTTGTATTCCAGGGCTCCAGTAACATTTAAATGTCTGGCTTTGGATTTTGTCATATATCGCTATACCCTGTTCTTCCTTATAGAATAAATCCGTCTTGTCACACTATTTCACATTGTCTGTTCTGTCAGGTGTTTCTCTTTGCCTCTCAGATATTCACATGTAGAGCTAACATTCAACCTCAACTTAAGTTTTTGAATAGATTCTGCGGATTAGCGGGTACTGTACAGTTGGCTACCATGCAAAGTGGTAGCTGATTGCATGTTACCATATTAGTCAACAACATAGAAGTTCAGCAATAATGGTTGCCCTTAGCAGCAATATGTAAAGATATGTTAACCATGTAATTTACATTAATTTCCTCTGATGTAACACCTATTGTTGAGTTGGAGAATACATTTGTATTTCTGAAAATCAAGCAAATGTAGGAAAAATACATTGATTTTTCTCAGAAATAGTGTCAGAAATATCAGAAATGGCAATGAAAGAAATGAACTCAGTGGACCTCAAACTGAGAAGCAAAAACTTTAAGTGTAATTTATAACTGAAGTATAATCTCACTGAACCATTACAATTATGGTTATGGACCACTAACATATGTTAACTGAACTTTGGCAGGAAAGGGATGGTGGATGTTTGCCAAATTTGCAACCTAAAACTTCCTATAGGGCCCTTTCATGTTTATACACACTTTTTACGCATCACTTTCCTTCCTCTTGTTCTGTCCCAAGACTCACATACCAACTTTATGCCTTCTCCACCACAGGCACAGTGGATATACTAAGCTATCCTTAAATTGTCCTGGCACCATCAACTAAACACTGCTAGAATGGCAAGTTGCCACTCTGGCACATATACACTCACTAACGCACTTTGTTTTCTCACTTCATTCCTCTTTATGCCTTTCCCCACTCATTGTTCAGAGTCTGATTTCTTCCAGTTTTTCCTCCATCTCTTTGCTGCACTCACCGCTGTACAACACATAACTCAGTTTTTCTTCCTATCACCTCTTACAAAGACTCATATTTTCTTTATTTACTCTCCGTTCCCCTTTCTTGTCCATTTTTTCGCCTTAAGCACATCACTCCCTCTCTTCACTGTACATGTCATTATTACGCCCTCCCCCCTCGCTGCAAGTGTTTTTAACCTTTGCTTTTCATGTTATCCAAACTGAGCTTGAGCAATTTGTTTGGACAGCAGTGGGGGGGGTGGCGTCACATTTAGCTTTTGCATGTGCTTAATTTGCATTTTGTCTTTCAGTTACATGTCATGATGAACAATAATCCCCAGGAATTAAAGTGGAGAGGTGCTCAGATTAGACCTGGTGTTGGCCTCATTATGAGCTCAGATTTAAAATGCTGTTATCTGCAATTATTTGTAACTTGCATCAGCTGATTCTGGCTTGTGAACCCACATTAGGTTGATATAATGCCTTGCTTTCATAATTTAAAGTGATGGCATACAGTAGTGGGGCATGAACTGCATGTGTGTGTCTTTCTGTAGTATATTTGAAAAAGCAAATGAAGGAGGTAGTGGCTCAACATATAATTGGATACACTAGAAATGTATGTTTCTGCCTTTCTACCTGATTGGGTACACAAGTAAGTCCCTGCAGCCACTATCATACCCAGACCTGATATTGTTGTGTCGCAATTGTAGCTGGAATGAGTCTGTCATGACAACTCAATTGGAAGATAGCTGTGTGGTTAGCAGCACTATCTTTTGTGCTCTGCTGCGTTTCACCAGTGTTTTCTGTCAGCAGCCACCGCCAACAACATGACTGATTCAAACTCTGGAAGGCCACCGGGTGCTAACTGTCTCACCCAGTCACCTCAGCTAACTAACATTGGTGCTAGCGCCCAAAGTTCATTAGCGTTACAAGCTAATAATCTCCAGTTTGCTAATTACAAGTCAATTACAAACACAGAAGTGTCTGTCACCTCCTCCCTGGCGCAATTATTATCAATCACCAACAGCATTGTCGTCTGCTGTATCGACCCTGGCTTGGTCTCCAATACTTTCCTTTCTGAATGGATAAAGATAAAGAGATAATATTCACACACACCTTAGACTAATGTTTGTGAAGACATGCTCAGGATCTTTATTAAAATGTTATAGCTGTGTGTATATCTGTCAGCAGAAGTCAGACTTTGGGGAAAACAGCTGCGAGGTGGCTCCCTTAGTGTGAAAGCAGTAGATGAGTCCTGCAATCTTTAATTATCCAGCGGCCCAATGGGAAATGTAGTTTGATTTTTTTTTTTTTTTCGTTTCCCTGTATTGAGGCCTTTTGCTTTTCTTGTGTTCAGCTGAAGTATTTGTGAAAAGCTTTAAAGGGGAAGAATGGCAGCTTTTAAGTGTTAGCTAATATAAGATGCAGTTTTTCAACTTGTGTGTGTCTTTCCTTACAGCTTGCGGTTAGAGTCCCAAGTGTAGTTAATTGTGCAGTGGTTCAATTGCACAGTAATTGTGTTAATGGGGGTTGAAACTGTAGATGAAGATGAAATGGCGGGTGGGAAAGTGTAAGCACATCTCCAAGCTGCATGTGAGGAATCCATACAGGAAATGAGGAAGGAGGCTCACACATACACAAAACACCTCTAGGGATGGGTTGTTCCATTTATCAAAGTGCGATTGTGCTGTTCGGTAGACATAAGGTGGCTCATGTGATGTAGTCTCCTGCCACCGTACTGTTAAGGCACTGGTTTGGACACTGATGATGTGCCTCATGGGAACAGTGGTGTTTCTATACTGTAGGTTCACTGTAGCAAAATGAAGCCTCATGGGTAAAACAGCATTTCATGTGGCAGCGCTTCTGTTGTCGCTCATGGGCTGTCCTCGAGCAACAACGACGCAGTTGTATATGTGTGGAGATCCCTCATGAGCTCTAACACACTTAATGATTCGAAACCACACAGTACAAATATAAAAACAGAAGAGAAGAAAAATTGCATAATGTCGTTTAATACCTGAGAGAGCACAGCCAAGACAAATAAATGAGGGTAAAAATTAAATATTAAAAATAGAACAACAGCTGGAGGTTGAGTTTAAGGTTTATATGGTTGATTAGATTCAGCAAGCACCCCATGGATCCTGCCACGGTGGATCAGGTCCCCATCACCTCAACGCCAACCCAAAAAATTCTCCACCATGTCATCTATAAATGGCTTTTAGCTGTGTCCGGAACACCCATTGACTGACTTTCAGGTCGCTGCCCTCCCTGTTCAAGCCCAACGCCTGTCACAGCCCATCAAGAACCCCCCACCTCATCCCAAAAAACACCACAGGGCACATATAAACACGCGCACACACCCTCTGAGCTTCATGGATGTGTGACAGCATGACCGCTCCCCACCAATGGCTCAATACCTAATTTACAAGTAGAGTTAGAGATGGGGCCTTTTAATGGACATTTTCTGCTCCCCTGTTATTGACAACACATGCACGCGCACCACACACACACACACACTCTTGGACAGGCAGTTGCCTCCCCTGCTGCCACTGCTTTGAGGGCCCTTTTGACATGTCCTAGCTGACACGCGCCACTTCCCAAACACTATTCCATCTTTTGTAGACGTAGACACACACATAGTCACACAAATACACACTTTATACTCCCTCCCACACACCTCGGGGGTGAGTGGAGGACAAGCTGGATGGGAGTAGAGGCACCAGATTGTACAAACTTATATTATTTTGAGTTGTTTGACCTCGCAGGAGGGAAAAAATAGATATTATAGGGAAAAAGTACAACTCTTTATGCAGCCTTTATAAAAAACTATAGTAGACTGTATGATACATTCATGTTTACGTAAGACTTTTTCTTCATGGTGCCCCTGAGTGAGCAGCGAAGAATGCTCTCGGTGTTGTCTGTGGTTAGCCCTTGTGTTTGTTGAGTGTGCACGTGTACCTGCTCTACGTGAGTGTGTCCTCCTTAACTCCAGGAACACATGCAGGTGGACTTGTCATCGCACGTTCCCACCAAAGCGCCTGATCTCTGCCGACAGCCATGCTGAGGGGGATCACTGTGCAACTGGGAGTGATCCCAGTATACCTCAGATGGGGACAAAGATATTCATATACATATTTTGGTTTTCATTATTTACAAAAAAGGGCGGAGCACTTGAAGATCAAATAATTTAAATAATGAGCTGCATGCATATAAAAGGGACTTTTTCCATCTATAAAAATTTGCAAATTCACTGTCACCTGTTAATCCTGTCGCTTGAACATACAGATGTTTCCTTGTCTTTCCGTCACACACACAGCCTTTAAGGATTCTCTCTGGTTAGCCATGGTGCTTATGTGACAAGCCTTTCTGTATCAAACCACTTGTACAATGACATGTCTGAGGAGACTCTCCCAAAACCTCAGTCTCCTCACTGCTTGCCATGCAGTATTCATGCACTGGCATGTTGAATGAGAGACATCTCTTAGGACTACAATCCACAGCTCAGCCAAGTACACTCAACTTGAAACAGTATGACTTACCGACATAAAAGCTGTTATGTTTCAGCAAATGGTCTGACGACGACCTGTCTTGTGCAGACTTTTATGCTTTTCAGTGGAAAGAAACAATGGCAACAGGGAGTTAGTGTCAGGTTTTTATGTTGGGGTGGGGTTTGAGTTTGACTGCTTGTGTCTGAGAGGCTGTGTGTGTGTGTGTGTGGGTAAGAGAGAAATCGTCATTGCTGTTAATGAGAAAAGCTCAACACGCATGGAGGACAAGCCTCATTGTTCCCTTTCCACTCAAGTGGTTTCTACGACGCCTGACATCCAATCTCAGCAGCGAGTGTGTGACCAGTGCAGACTTCGATTAGTCACTTGCTTTTCATCCTTACCTCATCCAAAATCTGCTTTCACTTAAGAGCTTTTGACGTGCTGTGAAATCAAAAAAGAAACAACTCACCTACGCACCAAACCGCGCAAAAACCTGTCGTTAGTTCTCGCTCAGATCCATCACTTTCACACCACACTCACCAGAACACCACCTGGGCCTAGCTAGCATACTGGGCAGCACTGGGAAGTAAACACTCTCACACTCTCAGAAAGACAGACATACTGGCTAGTGCCAAAACACCAGAGCTGCACCACCTGTCGTCCATCTTACAAAAAGCATCACATTTACACAAAGTCATTCACAAAGTCTCATCAGGAAAAGTTACCTGCAGCGATGAAAATTGAGTGGAACAGTATTTGTAAACAATCTTTTTCCTAAATGCGCAAAAGGTATCAGATTGTTTTTTAAGTCTGAGTACTGTGATAAATTTGCTCAAATGTGAACCGTTAGTGTGAAATTATAATAAATTGACTTCTGTAGTCTGTTAAACTTTCTGATTTTGTGAAATCGATGCTAAGAATCAATCACACACATTCAGAGACGCTCACACAACATCCTCCTTAGCCAAACTGCATAATCTTTTTAGAAACTCCGCTACTGCCAGCGTTCATGGCCACTGCTCACCAAACATGGCATCTGTCCGGCATATGGGAGCTCTGTAGGGTCATCCAGACAAGCACACGCTGTCACCCGCTGCCTTCTGCCACCATCGCCCTCCTCCAAACACAGCAGTTTCTTGTCCTTGTCTCCTCATTCATTATCCGCTTTGTACTCTCATCCTGTTTTTGTTATGTCATTATTTTTCCCTCCTCACTTCTGATCAGTTAATCAGCTTTTAAAGGAAGAGTTTGAAATTGTGGGAAATACATTCTACATTTCCCTGCAAGAGTTAGACAAAAAGATGGGCTCGTGGTTGTGAGGTAAATCTGAAGCTGCAAACAGAAGTGAAAAAATGCAACAATGGCCAACTACCACCATATATCCCTTACAGATGTCAGAGTGGTATTGACCTTCTCTTTTAGTTCTAAGAAAAATTAAGTATGCTTCCTCCTTGTTGGCCATTATCCTCTTCACTTAGCAAAAACATCATTTTTATTTCCTTTTTTGAGCAACTCTGATTATCATGCATCACACCTTCTCAATCACCCCCCTCTTCCCTTCTTCAGCCCCTTATTCAACATCACACTTGTTTCCCCACAATGAGAAAAAATTCCTTTCCTTTGCCACCTCAAGTTGTCTCCAGATGACTTTTGCTTCTGTTTGTGTCATAAATGAGCCATTATGCCTCCCCGTTGGAGCCGATAGAAATCCAGTGAAAGCAGGATCCGGGACAGGATATATGGAAGCTGTTGAGAACCCAAAGGCAATCATCATCGGTGTTCAGCTGTGCACTGATTGGCTGTTGTGTTATACTGACAGTAAAAAAAAAAAAAAAATGAGGGCGATCCAGGAAAAAGCCCCCCTCCCCAGCAGAGTACAAAGAGGCTCACCGTGCTAGTTCCAATATGGTAGCATATCATCTGTGCATATTGAGCTGGAGTGCTCTTGACTTTCATAGAATACTTTGCATTTGGAATCAGACTCTCAGCCGTGTAGAGTTTGGCAAAAAAAAGTGAAGGGTGAAGATATATTTCCTATTTCCGTATGGTTGAAATGAAGCTTATTTCTCTAGTTCACTGGCTTTCTCACAAATGTAATTTTTCTCTTTTGTGTTTTGAATATTGCCAAATCCACTCCTGCAGATATGAAACCTTCCTCCACATCACTTTAGTCTCTCCCCTGGCTTTCCATGTACAACACTAGTAGCCTTTTTCCCTGGCACTTTTGGTAGCACTGAGTCAAACTGTGCATTTGATTTGCATTCTCATTGCCAGTTTAAATACACCCAGTAATACTTGAGATAGACTATCTCCTGAGTGGAGTTAAAGCACACCCCACCTACTACCAACACTGCGGTCAACCAGTAACGACCCTGCTTCTCTCCCTCAAACAAAAGTGTGTACTGCTTAATTTGACTGTTTCCTGATGGCTTTAGGCCATATTTGAATCATGTTATGTTTAATGCAAACCTAGCATTTTCCTGCTTTTGTTGTTTATATAACACAATAATGGGAGACAGTCATTTTGAAAAATTTGCAGGAAATGAAATGTGTTCACTGAATTCACAAGCAGCACTATGTCACAGTCGAATCAAGTCAACACAACAGCATCTGGAGACATTTGGAGCTATTTGATCAGCACATCAGGCAGAGATAATGGCAGAGAGGAAAAGTATTAGCAAAAAGAGCCACAGTCTCATTGCACCTCTGCAAACAGCTCACCTCCGACAGGTAAACAACTGTCTTTACCTGCCTTGCAGTAAAAATAACAGGGGACTTTTACTGCAAAGAATTTATTGAGAATGAAATGTGTTTGTCCACCATTTTACAGCCGCTCCTTTGACCACGAGTCGCAGCCTTGGATGTATACAGCCCACTGCTCAAGACAAGCACATCATCAGTGAAAGACATTCCATCAAGCGTGTAGCCCCTGCTGTAATAGTGACGCAAATCCCCACTGTGCTGTGTTCATGCGCTGAGTCAAGCCAAACCAGCATATGTGTATGGAAAAGACTTATAGGAGATGGCTGAAACTCAAAGCTCATCTCTAAAGGCCAAATTATATCACTGGCCTTTTGTGTCCATTAAAATATCGAGTAACTTCCATATGGTGACATCTGCCTGATGAGACCACGATGTCATATTCCAACACCTTCCAAAAAATCTCTCCTTTAGTTGGCTTTGATCGATGACTCGTGCAGCCGCTGCACTTTCCCTCACCGTGCACTCACACTTATGTGCACTTGCTTTAACAGAGCTGGCTGTACGATCCAGCTGCAGGTCTGTTATCTTGGCAGTGCCATGTGCAGCGTAGCTATCAAATCAACCTATGTGCACAAGCTAGCTAAGCAATTAAACTCCAGAGCACCATCCATACTCGACAGTTTTAACATCTGGCATCCGTGTGTGTGTGTGTGTGTGTGTGTGTGTCTGTCTGCTACAGTAATGAGCTACAAAACACAGTGTACAACTGAATCTATTACAAGAACACAGTGACTTTTCTCTACTGTCTCTTTTATGTGACTTTCATTTTTTTTGTTCCATTTCTTTAAAGCACTTCTTTTTAATTGATCGCAGTGCTAATATTTCTCTGTGTGCTCATCCCTCAAATCAGAATACACAGAAGTTGTACCCATGTTCAAATTGATTAGGTTTTCCTTGGAGGAGTAGATTTCCACCATTCACAAACACAATGTGAGGGTGGCTACATTTAAAGGCAGTGGAGGTGAACTGAACTGTGTGTGTATATGTAAGTGTGTGTGTAAAGTTTGATCAGCCTCCACTCTGACATTGTAATGGTGGAGGACAGCTGTACTCGGAGGGTCTGCCACTTGAGCTTTTCCAAGGTCTATTCATCCACTTACCCTGTTCCCGTCTAACTAAATACTGCCTCTCTGACTGTCTCTCTATGCACCCACACCCCCACTCTCACCCTGCCCCCCACCCCTTGCCCTATGACTCATCACTGGTTCATTCGGGCTAAATGGCTGTTCTAGCAGAAGCAGTCAATATGTTCAACACTGCACATTGGCTTCCTCCTCACTCTTGTTCCAACTCTTTTATATTCTCTCTGTACTGTCAGCGTGTTCATAATATGTCTGCTTCTCCGGACTTCCGAATCGCTTTCACATTAAACAAATATCCTCATCTTCCCACAGTATGCATGATGATAAAAATACACTGACAAACGTTGTGTTATGCCTAACATTCATGCGAGTCCTGTGTGTACACGACGCAGAGAAATATTGTCTGTAACGACTCAGTGACGAGTTGGTCTCAGAGCAACAGATCAAGTAGGTGTTAAAAAAAACTTGCTCTCATCCATCTTGTTTGTTTCAAATGTTTCTGCATCTGAAACCTGACAACAGATGTTTAGACTTCAATGTTTTCTGAAATGATCCAGCAGTGAGACAGAGTGCAGGAGTTTTAATTACAGTAAACTTCAAGATACTGACAAACATAGCGAAAATTTGCAGCAATGTTAAAAACCATATTGACATTGACATAACCATATTGATATATTTTTATTCATAATTTTGTATAGTAGCTTCATTATTGTCATTATTATTATTGATCTTTTCTTGTATATCCTTTACCAAAACAGATGCACAAGGTCCATTAAATAATGCATTGTCCATAAAACAGTGATATCTTGTAGCAAAGCTAGCTAAATTACTAGAAAGATAACTATAACTATTTTGATCATTTATACAAATATTTCCCAAGTAAGCCAAAGCAAATGTTTAATATGTTCATTTAGCAAAGCTTTCCATAGTTTTGAAAAGCTTTCAGTAACTGAAAAAGCAAAAGCCAGCAAATCCTATGGATGTAAAGTATTGGATTAGGCAAGGGATTTTTATTGCTTGTAAAAAAAAATCAACTTTTCATTTGTAAGAGATAAGAGATAGTCTTGCTTAAATTTATTTTTTAAACATATTTTGACAGACATTTAGAGATAAGACTCTAATAACTCCTCTATTAACTGTATCTTTCATCTTTTCCCATCATCTCATAATGGAGCTCTGACTTTTCCACATGCAGCGCAGGTAGAGTTTGGGGTTCACCCCCTTTTCTCCTGCAGCTCCCTGAAGGCATCCTTTGAACGTACTTGATTATGAATTGCTGCTACAAACCAGCGAGGTGTTGGCCTCAGGCTAGCGTGCACAAGGGTGTATGAGAGCCTCTCATCTCGAGTGGCTTTACTTGTGTGAGTTGTAGCATGAAGCGCGAAGTGATGCACATGCCGGATGAAGCAATGACCTCTAACAGTGAGCTGTAATGTGGCAGCGTCCGCTCCGTATGTTTGGTTCTTATGTTTTGTGCGTTCCACATCCCCTGCAGTGACATAACCACTCTGTGTCTATGTATGTTATCTTGATCCTCTTGATCTTTAAAGAACAGTGTGTTCCCTATATACAGTGGTGCTGGGAGGGTGTGCGAGTGCCCTTCTGACAGTTATGAACTTTGTGCAAAAACTTGTGAATTTCTGTGTAAGCTGGTAAAAAGAAATGTCTCCAGGGGCAGAGCAGGTTTAAAGGATGCATTGATTCACCTTAATCCTTTAAAATCCTTTGTGTGACACAGTGATGTGATATGCTAATGACTCTTTCTTTCTGCCCTAGGTGACAGAATACCTGAACAGTCAAGAATCTGCCAAGAGTGCCAGGGTAAGTCACTTCATCTGAGCCCACCAGTCCCATCTCATTGTCTTGCTTTGTCTTTTTTATTAGCTTTCTTCTAATAATAGAAGTTTGTCTGCTTCTCTGAGAAATCTAATGTTGCCAAAACAGAAAATACATTACAACACTAATTACTTTTCTACACTAACTACTACGAGAGAACACTTTTCTCNTCTCTCTCTCTCTCTCTCTCTCTCTCTCTCTCTCCCTCTCCCTCTCTCTCCCTCTCTCACGATGCAACACATTACATTGGCAATCACCACTGTCCCATATGGATTGCTGCCCACAGTCTGTGTAGGTCCATACTGAGAAAATGGGGGTGGGAATGTGTGCAAAATTGTGCAGTGGGGAAAGACGGAGAGGAGGGGAGGAAAAAGTGGATTATGAATAGGAGGCAGGACATAACACACAAGGCTCCCATGTTAAGATGAGTCAAGTCTCAGAGCTTTGATACAACACTCCTGTGGAAATGATTCTGTTTGAGCCCAGTAAACTGTCTGACTGAAACTGGCAGCTAAAGAATGGAAAACAACATAAAAAATTTAAAGTACATAGACAGACTTGATATTGGAGGTCAGAAACCCATGTTAGATCCACACTACTGAAAATCCAGTACTGTATGGCAAACGATAGTTTTCCTATTCCTTAGAATGGGCCGATGTTTATGCAGGTGGAGAGAGGGCTGCATGTGGCTCAGTAAAGTAAAGCAGCAGGCATCCAGTTCAAATACACAAGTTGAACCAGATTCAACTTTTGCCGCTACGTGTTCCAGACGGAATACTTTGTAACGTGAATGCTGAAGAGTGAAGATTTCCTATATTTGGTATTTTTATGTCAAAAATCACTTGAATGAGCCACAATTAGCACTTAACGTCTCTGCAATGAACCAGTTTCACCCGGTGTGTCAGTCACTGCAAATACTCGTCAGTAACCTAGAGCTCATGTTTGAATAATGTTTAAGATGTTAAAGTTAATTATTTGATCTCTGTTTTCAGTAACATGAGAAATAATAAATGGTACATTTATAATAACTTGAGGTCTTGTGTTCAGGCCAGATCACTTTTAGTTTTTGTGCGTGCAAATCTGAGCTGCCGTTCACAAGAACGTCGAGGAGTTTACATTGACACTCTGATTGTATTTGTTTTGTATTCATGTAAATGTCAAGCACAACGGCTCAGAAATCCTACCAGCGACCAGTCAGAAGCTTCTCTCTCCTCCGTGTTCTTTGAGTTAGCCAGCAGCTCTGCAGCGTGCCCAGACAACAAAGCAGGCAGAGGTGGAATTGGCTGTAATCACAATCTGAGTTACTACCGTGTTTTCAGGGTGTCAGGGAGGAGGAGAAAAAAGGCAGCGGAGTGAGACAGTGGAAATGGCAATACGTACAAATGGCTCATTCATTCATTCTAATAACTAGTGCTAATTAGCACAGTCGCTAATTAGCTATGAATCACAGCATTAACAGCTGAGCATGCATGCTTCTCAGAGCCAAAAAAGAAACATCCCACACAGACACAGACCCTCTTAGAGACACACACACACACTCACAGACACAATTCCTATCACATTTGAATAAGTAATACCACACTGGTGCGGCGCCAAACGACTCTCACACACACTTTGCCAGTGGCATTGTGATATAGGCGGCATTTAGGCGGGGGGAACGCATGTGATGGTTTATGAAGCGATTCAGGAGTGTGAATGGAATGGGAAAAGGAGAAGTAATAGACTGGGTGGTATTTGTTGCGCTGTGGCCCTCTAGCTTGGATGGGCAAGCACAAAGACGAATTAAATGGTGGTGATGATGATGATGATGATGATGCAGGCGCCTTCACACTGGGTTGTGAAAGCATTGATCTCTCTCTCTCTCTCTCTCTGCTGCATGGTGACTTTCTGCCTCCCTCCCACTCTTGATTTTTCTCTTGACCATTTAACATGTAATGCACTGGAGTTGTTATTGAAGTCCCATTCAAACCAATCGGGTGATGTAACTATATTTTACGGTTGTTTCATCATGGTCAATAAAATCTGTCTTTTGTCTTCCCATCAGCTCAACATTTGGCGCTACGGAGACTTCCGTGCAGATGATGCCGATGAGTTTGGTTACAACCGTTAAAAAAAAAAAAAAAGAAAGAAAGAAAAGAATGAAATTAGAACAAACAAAACCGACCATCCAATCAACACCATTCCAAAGACCAACATGGACGGCGAGTGACGCATTGGACAGAAGACGAAGTAAATGACAAAAAAAAAAAAAATCATCTAAACGACAAGCATAGACTCACTCTTCCTTTTCATTTCATCCCTCCAGTCTTGACTTCTCTTCTGCTCATACCTTTTTTTTTTTCTCCAGCTAGCTCTCATAGCTCCATTTAGAGCATGCTAGCAATGCTAAAATAAAGATTTTTAAGAAAAATCATTCAATCATCAATTCCATTCATCATTCATCCTTTTTTTTTTCTTTTTTTTCTTGGTTTTCTTTCCCTCATGGGCCACTGCCAGCTCAAGCAGCCTGCACTATTGCCAATCTGTGTTATTTGCCATGTTACCTTTTCAGCAGACTTCCTGTGTGAATGATAATGAAATGATAATTATGATACTTAAGTATGTGTTTCAGCCAATCATGTTCTTTGCTCTCTGATGCTCTAGCTCAGTCCTTTGCTTTCCTTTGTACAGGAGGGGACTGGGTGTTTGTGGGAGAACGCTCAATTTTTGCAAACAAATGCTTCCCTAATGAATATCATGTAAATGTGAGGATGTGGTGAAAAGTGTAAATGGATTTATTTTGGAGAAATAATGTAAGTGGAACCACACGGAGTAACAAAAAAAAAAAAAAAAAGGATGAGTTTATTTTTGTCTTCAATGTATATCTGTGTGTTGATAACATTTGCAGATGTTTTTGTGGGGAGTGTTTCGTCGTTTATTCACTGTCACACTTTTATGACCAGTAAATACAGATGCCATGATGATGATGATGGCATTTTATCATCTCTCTTATCTCCTTCTGTAAAGTTTACATTCAAATGGTTATGACCCTGTCTTTGGCAGTCTCTTCTCTTTCTGTCTCTGTATGCCATAGCAGAAAGTTTTTGAATTTGTTTCCCGAATAATGGACCTTTGCATTCTATTAAAAATCTCCTGAATAAAAATAAGCAAACTAAAAGTTGTTTGTGCTCACTTTTTTTTTTTCCATTTAGGATGTTAAAAACTGATTGTCCTCGAGTTCTACTCAGAATTTCAGCTAAACATAACGAAATAGACAAGCACTTCTACACAGATAAAAGGTTTTGTTACCTGTAAAACAAAACAGTTCAACAGAGGTGTTTGAATAAAAGTTTTTTCAATGAATGTAATATTAGCAATGCCAATCATATTTAGAAGCCTGCCTCAGTTAGTTTAACCTCTAAAAGTAATGTTCATTTTGTAGTGGTTCTCCTCCTCTGTTCTTAGAAAACATAAGTGTTAAAGGATCACAGTTCATGCAGAGGGACAACTGCTGAATATACATGAGGTGATCTAATTTTTGTTCTGGGGTTACTTTTGAAGATTGCATGTATGAAGTGTGTCCGTGTGATCTCGTTGCCAAGAAACTAAATAAAACATGAATCTTCATTAAGGTCACCCATAGGTGATGTTTAAAAGAAACCTGTTTATGCAGTAGGGACTCATTTATCTATTGACTGTTTTGTGATCTGCAGATATCAAGTGAACATGCTCACCTCACATACTGTAGAGAACCACACACACATTTTAGCAGACTTTTGAGTAACAATTGGGATTATGAAAATAAATTACATGTGACAACTTGTCTATGATTTACATTAGTGGGTTTGATAAGTGCAGCTTCACATTGGAATTGTAGTGAGGTATTTATTTAAATTTCTCATTTCTGTCATCTTAAAAAAAAACCTTGCATGTATTTAAATTCAGCACCAGTTTAGATGAGTTTTCTGGGTCACACTGTTAAACAATCATTGCAGCTATTTCTACCATGACATGTTTAAAAAAAAAACAAAACTGGACTGAAATGAAGCGCTCATAAACATTTAATATGGCCTGCCATATAAATAAATGCTCCATTCCACATTAAATGACTGTTAAGCATAGAGCAACCGCACTTTGCCAAACCTGACATAAACCACATCATTGCCTTCTTGTATCATTACTAAGATGGTTTAAAGCTTGTTTCCTGAAATCATTCATGCGAGGATGACACTAAAGAGGATACAACCCTGACAGAATACAACACTGCTCCATACTGCAGTATCCATAAGCTTCCTGCATCATCAAGGTCACCTTGATGAAACACACATGTACACATCCAGATTCTGTGACTGTTATTTCTCACACGAACAAAACAGATGTTTCATATATATATGAGATGTAGAATAGATGTTTTCAACCAAGGTAGATATCCATCACTTTCAAAGAAGTTTGAATGACAGCTCAGTGTCAAATGTCCACTGTGACTGACTGCAAAAATAGATGTAAAGAAAAAAAGCCTCAGAATTTAAACTACATTTGTCTCATGATAAAAAAATGATAAAAACAAAAACAGTTTTCAGTAATGTGTATGTAAGTACACATAACAAAACACCACTGTATAGAGCATATGGACAGACATCAACTGCTTATTGTGCACAATAAAGACACTCATTGTACAGCTGCTTCTCCCTTTCTGTCAAAGATAATGTAAAACTCATGTGTAATGTTTTTAGTAATATTTTTATATTCCAAAAATATATCAGTATATCAGAAAATTCTACCAACAGAACAGAAAATTCTACTTTTTCTTCTGAGCCTGTGTGGTGTGTTAGACCGCTGAGGACTGCCTACATTTGCACTGTGATTTGTAGTTTATGAGCGAGGGCAGACACGTTTTATTAGCAGTGTTGAAGATTAAGAACACATCAGCATTTAAGATGACTGAAAAGTTTATTGTGCTGCAGCCGACCAGCTGCAAGTCGCTTGAAAACCGACATGAGAACTGAACTTCCTTGCTGTGATTATTTGTTTTGTTGCTCATTCACCAAGTTACGATGCACAACAGGAGTTTACATTCATGATTGTAATTTAGATAAGGAGAGAAGGTTATTGTGCTGTATGTCAGAGCAGTGATGTTACTGCTCAATGCAAAGAGAGAAAACTAACAGTTCTGGAGGTTTGAAGTTTTTTGTTTTTTTTTTTCCTACAATACATCATTTACATGTTTGCTGTAGAAAAAAAAGATGCAATTTAATTTCAGTTGGAGTTTAAGATGAGAAACAGCTGCAGTGAGAACAAAGAAGCACTTAGTTGTTTTCCTCTTGAAATTAAACACTGTGAAGGAGTGACCAGAGGTTGTTATTGCAGAACTGCCCTGAAAGAGGGTGACCAAGATAAAAAATGTACCTACTTAACATTCAAATTGTGATTAAAAAAAAAAAAAACAGCCTCAGCCTCCAAGACATGTTTTTCAATTAGACATGGCAGGAACTTCCATTTTTTATGACTTTCTCTGTGGTTGATAGATGACACGCGGGAAGTTTTACATGATCACAGTTAGAACCACAGGGAGAAATTACTATTCATGAGTGTGTTTTGCATTAGCTCTGTCATAAAGTTCGTACCAGGTGTCATTAAACTCTTCAAAAATGTATGTGAGGAATTCAAAATCAGATCAGGCTAAAAAAAAAAAAAAAAAAAAAAGGATTTTTAAGAATAAAAAAAAAAAAAACAGCCGCACCCCACCAGATNTAAGAAAAAAAAAAAAAAACAGCCGCTCCCCACCAGATGCCACTCTTAATTGTAGGTGCTGCACAGCAGTCAGGAGCCACCAAATCAAAGATGGCCCAAGCAATTTATCACCGGTGCTCATGTCCAATTACCAGAGGTTGGGATGAGAAATATGCTCTCAGGGCAATTAAGAATCCTGTCTCTCTTGTCAGCTGACTCATAGACTCAGTGAGGCGACTTTGTCTATTAGATCTATGTCTTTTCTCTCTCTCTCTCTCTCTTTTTTTGTCACAAACTATCCATCGTCCCTCACACTTCCTCTCCACCTACAGTACCTCTCTTTCTCTCACGCACACACACACCATTTCCCTTCTTGCCTTCCTGAGCTAACTTACTGAAGAAGAAAAGAGATCACGGAAGATATGAAAAGTGGTTGTGTGTACGAGTTGTAAAGCTAAGCCTTCTGGTTTCATCTCCTCTGTTTGTAAAGCTGTCATAGTTGAAACAACGCCCAGCAGACGTAACAGGCAGATTACAGAGAACTGTTGTCAGCAAATTGCTTAGAAATGTCGATTATTCGGTGCCTTCTACAGCATCCGAGGCAGCCAAATCAAAACTGTGTCAACAACAATTAAACCATGAAATGCTGCCTTGTTGTGAAGGATTTAAAAGAGAAAAGCACACGTCATTGAGGTCCTTTTTTTTTTTTTTTTTTTTTTAAAATCAGGCAAATGGTGTTCTTCTGTGATCTATCCATGTGTTTACATGTGTTACCAAGACTGAAACAGACGGAGAAGATAGAGGAAATAAATAAATAAATCAATGATTTGTCACAACCAAAAAGCAACAGTAGAGCTAATATCTTTTTTTCATGAACCCAAGGCATGTTTCCCCCTCTGAGGGGTTTAGAGGAGAAAATGAAACCCACGTTAATAATTCACCAACCCGAGAAGAAAGATAGAAAATGCTTTTAAGCACTTTTTTGGGGCTGATAAGAACGGGGGATACATTTCAGAGACATGGCTTGTGTGTGTATAGAGTATGTGTGCAGTATTATTGAACGCATCACCGGACACAGAGATCAGTATTGTCAAACTGTTGTTTACTCTCTTCTTGAACCTCTCCGCCTTGAGTCACACAGACAATCTTGGATTTTATAGTTTTCTTTTTACAAGAGGGAGCCAGATTTGTACATTTTTGGTATCTTTTATGAACACTTCAAAAGTTATATTTGATTCTCTCTTAATTGAACAAGCTGAGATCTGGAGCTAAAATATGCAGTTTTGGCAGACTAAGTTAATTTTATTCCATTTTTAATGTCAATCTGCTCTTTTGAATTGTTAATTTATTGTTCATGCCACTTAATTTCATGCCTTTCTCCCTTCAAAAAATATTGCACGCTTCCCCTGTCTTCCCTTATCTCTCAGCAACAC
>JANJYP010000411.1:0-11943 GCA_024605115.1 Rastrelliger brachysoma | reverse complement strand
AAAAAAAAAAAAAAAACCCTGCAGATTTTTTTCTGTTTTAAATTACTGTAAATTCAAATATCTTTTAACTTTAGACCATTTGACCATTTCATAGTATTTGGCAGTTTAGAGACTGAATATTTTATCATCTGATAAGAAAAATAATCTCCAGAATAACTGGTTAGTTCCCATAATACATATTCACAGTAGAAAAGATTATGCTGCAATAGTGGTTTAAAGTCTCTGCGAGTGCTTTGATGCATTTTTCCACTGTGAAAAACTGGTCACAATTGAAATCAGCTGAAAGCGACACAAATCCAAGTTGAACACGGCCTCTGTTCACCATGAAGGAGAAAACTGTAAACTTTTTAGAAGCTGCCTTTTCATGTCAACAGGAAGTGGATATGTCACACTCAAAAGATAAAATTGGGTGGGATATCACTTTAATAACTTGATCATTCAAGAAACGCCCAGAGCAGAGTGTGTGGGGCCTTTTGTTTTAAAATGAAATATGATCAATGCTTTTTACTCACTTTCTCCTAATTTGAAATTATCCATGGCTGCCATCTATAAAACTACCTTTAGGAAAAATGTTGGATTAAAAAAATGGCACCTCAGGGAAAAAAGTAGTGCAGTTAAGTGGACTTGACAGGTCAAACAAGCGAGTTATTGAAAACTGTCCTCTGTGAAGCATGCCAACCTTGGCCATGACATGAACCTTGGTGCTGCTGTTTACAGCACCACATAACATCATAGGAAGGGAGTTAAGTAGCCTGGCTCTATTTTGTGTAAAACTGCTCTATACGGAGAGGTGTGTTTGTGTTTAGTTCCCCTTCATCTTATTGAGCAAGCTGTGCGTCATCGCGGCGAGGTGCCTGTTGCCAAAGCAGAGGCTTGCAGGCCGCATGGTGGAAATCTGCCGCCGTCAAACGTGGCAACACGGAGTAATCGAGCATGAATTTCTCCCTTATTTATGACACCAGAGATACATTTTAATCTCGTCACGCAACTTCCAGCTTTCCCATCTCTCCTGTATCCCTCACTACTATCTGTCTTTCTGTCATTCGCCTCTCGTTTCCATCTCACTTGATCCTCTGCTTCCTCTATCCTGTTTACCCCCACATCCATCCGTCATTCCTTGACAGTGACATTACCCTTATCCACTTCTGTTTCCCTCTCTCCTCTCATTCACCAGAGTGCGTCATAGCCAAAATCAAATTATTATCATTTTGCTTTGTCTGCCCTCTACCTCTCTCCTCAATTGATCTCTTTCGTTCTGTCTTTATTGGCAGGGAACATCCACAGGGCTTCCTCTAACACCGCTCCACCCCCTCTGTCTCACCCCTGGCAAGGTGTGGAGGCCTGGGGCTCCATGCTGCTGTGAACCCTGCTGCCTCTGTCTGCCTGACACCTGCTACCAGCCAGCCACGAGAGAGTAGGCACCAGATGTTGCCATGACCAAACCCTGTGCCACTAAAGATATTAAACAGGGAAAACCACTGGATTCTTCCTTGTAATTCTAGTCATGCAGATATTTGCTTTTATTAGCTTATCTTTTTTCAATTATGTACATGTTTGAGCTTATAGTTTAGTTGCATTATCATGGTTTAAGCTAAGATAAGCTTTGGGTTACGGTTCTTTGTCCTGACTACATCTGCAGCTCCTGCTTCTTTTCATACAGTACATACTTCACATATAACATTGTTACATGTGTATATAAGAACACATTTTCCTTGATCATCAATTTTCATGCTCATGCACTGAAAACTATCAAAGAAAAGCAGAAAGTTTCCACATGATGTTCAAACTCTCTGAAGTGCTAATTATGACCCCGCCTGAGGAGTCAAAGCTTGTTGGACCCCTACGAAGGTGTCATTGAAAGAGACAGTTGCCTAATGAAAGCGGGAAAAGATTCAGAACAACAGGTTAATTTACTCAGATGGAGATAAAAATAGGGCCAGTGAGATAAATGGATGGTAAAATGATTGGGTGGGATAATTGAGGTCAGTGAGAAGCGTAATCTGATGATCTATTTACCTGATCGCGTGCTGACAAGCTCTCTCTCTGTGTATGTGTGTGGGTCATCCTGATTTCATCTGCATAATTATCATAGTGGGCTTGTGAAATGCCATGATATGACCTTCTATAGGTACCAGGAAAGGGCCCACCTCTCAAATAAGCTGTAAAACAGGTTGTAAAATACATTAAATGTTCTAAAAAGTAATGATGATAAATGTAGTTACATCTCTATGGAGCAAACACAGGTGTCTCTTTCTGTCTTTCATTCACATTCACATGCACATGCAAAGTGACGGTAGAGGTGATGTGCTGCGGCTGCATGATATTGACATCACCGGATGATATAAACACGCACACTGGCTCTAGTAATTTTCCAGCCTTAAAACCACAACACTTGGCCTGGAGTTACATAATATCGTATGCGACTTCCTCATTTATGCCAACACTGGGGCACAGTGTGTGAGATTACACCCGCTATGCTTTATCCCTGGCCCAATCCCTCCCCCCTTCCTCTGCTTCTCTAAACCCTCCCGCCCCCAATCTCACAAACCCCTCTCCTCTGCTGGCAGCTATTGTTTTTGCACTAAGATCAGTTGAGCTGCTGTGGACTTGCTCTGAGGGGCTCAGAGCCGGCTGCTGCGGTGGCCTTTCGGCAGCTCCACAGGTGTACGCCTGCAGGCTTCCCCAAGAGACAACAGCATTTCACAGAAAGCTTTAGCGTCAATAAAAAGAAACGTTGGCTTGTGGATCATAGCATAGAAAGGAGATGTATCAGTTTATCCAAAGCTGATGGGTGAATTTCAGTAATGTGCTGACTCTGCACTGACGGAGAAGAAAGAGAAGAGAATCCCCCAAGAGCCTGTTTCAAAGCTTGACAACATTTAGCAAAATACACTGTAAACACTTAAATGCTTTTCCTGTGTATTAAGTTTTTATAAATGATTATGCTTCTTTATTCCTAATATAACTTTCATTAGTTTTATGACCTTTACAAACCTCTGCAAAGCTCTTGGTAATGTGTTTTGAGAGAAGCCTTTATATGAAAATCTTATAATTAGTTGTATATTTAGACATCTGTCAAGTGTAATTGGAGGTAAAGAGGTTAAGTAGTACGACTGAGTCTAATGCTCCTGACTCATGTACCCCACACTTTACTCTATGCTGAGTGGGGTACATGAGTCACTGGTGAATGTTGACTTTTCACGTGTGTATATGTGTGTGTACACATATGTATATTAGCTTGCATAGCAGCCTGGGTTGTAGATCGTCTGATATGGGCCTGCTCCCTAGAGGCCATCCTCTAAGCTGGCGCTCTCGTGGCCAGACCTATAAAAAGCGACAGCAGTAGGACAGGATAAACTAGATCAGAGAGGTCTCTTGAGGTTCTGTAGAATGAGACAAAAACTCTGCCCTGCACCAGCACTTAACAGTCAAGCATCTCAAGAGGAGTCAGCTTTGCAAAGACAACACACCTCAGATCTCTCTCCCCGTCAGCTTCCGTCCCTCGTGGCCAAAAGCATTACATCGGGCCACCCGCTCAAGCAGTGTGTGTCAACTCTCCTTGATAGAGGTGGAGCATCCACCACGTCCATATGGAGCTTTTATAACTCTGCCTCTCTCTCTCTTTTCTCTCTCTTTTTTTCTCTCTCTCTCTCTCTCGTGGCCTGTAACCCAGCTCCGGATGAATAGATATGGATTTGTACAAGATTGATTTGCAGTTATGGCATCTGCCCACGGGCGCATGCCACTACATCATCAGAGAATAAGTACATGTGTATGCGCATGGCAACATACAATACAGTACAGTACAGTACATCAATGGGAATATACTCATAATGTTAATCCACACACTGGCAAGAGGATTACAGAGTAAATTTGTCCAACAAATGAGACAACAGCAACCCAAAACTATTAGCAAGATAGGAGAAAGAGCTAAAATGTGAATGTGGAAAATCTGTGATTGAGAATCTAAATTTGTTACTTTGTATTTCTTGCATTTGTGTGTTTCTTAGCTTTTGGTTTCTGTGCTTTACATTTCTGAGTTTTGGTATCCTGTGTTTATTGCTCAATTGTATATGGATAGGTATTGTGTGTGTGTGGTGTATTTAAACTGCCTTTTCTAGTAAAGATGAATCACCTTATTGTTTATTGCTTTGTAATTTTTCACCATTTCTTGGCTTTTGTTTCTTTTTTTCTAACTAAAATTTCCAACGCAGACACAGCTCATAAACCACTCACCCCAACATTTTCCAACACCTCCTATTTTTCTGTCTCCACTGTCTTTCTGTAAACGGCTCCTCCTTGCAATCTCTACTGAATACAAATGTACTGCTCTCTCCTCTTGAGGTCATTTATCACATTTCAGTCCATCTCCGGGTGAGAGGTGCAGTTTTTTTTTCTCTGCTTCTGCTGTCATGATCTTTAGCAGGACTGAACTCTGCAGAGCAACTCAATTAAAGTTATCATGTCGCCCTTTCCCTATGAGCTATGCCCCCACCCCCCTCGCACACACATACACACCGCCCTTTTAAAATGAAGTGGTTGAATCCCATGGTGCTCTAAGTGCAATCTAGCACTGAGTTCAATAACACAATAATGTGAAAAATGATCCCTCTCTGTCTGTTTTTCTCCTGGTTGTATGTTTCTAATCCAGAAAGATTTTTTTTGACAAATAAAAATCTACCAAGCTGAAAATATGGAACAAAATTGTGTCATAAGTGGAAAATATTGCATGTTTCAGTGTGTAAAATCATTTCTAAGGATGCATACTCAAATATAAGATTGCTGTTTCTGTATCTATTCTGATAATCGCCTACTTTGATCTGTTTTTTTAGGCTCCGAGGCTACATATATCAGCATGGTTAATTAATATCATTATCTCTGCCTGCTGTTTTGTTTGTGACCATACTCACTTCAGAATTTGAGGAATTTTATTTGTGTTTTGCTCAAAGACCTTTTGGCTTAAGTTTCCCGACAAAGCTGGCAGACAAAATGTTTGCATAAGCTTGACAAACACATAACCAAAGGCCAGTGATCAAATCTATCATGTGACCCACAGCTTTATCAGATACATTCAGGCTATGCTCAGCTACCGCTCACGCTCATTCAACAAGAATTCACTGAGTAACACCCACTTATCCAGCTGTTTCAAAGAAGGTCAAGGACGTGGCTGTGCAAATTACACCTCCAACTGCAGCTTGGTGGGGTCTGGGGTCTGTCACATAATATGCATGAAGTGCTCATTTCTATTCAAATGAACAGTATCACTGAATTCGCATTATGCCCAGTGCATTGCCTCTCAGTGTTCATGTAACACTTGTGCTGCGACCTTTGGCCTCACCAGTGGCTAACTGAATAAACAGATGGGCCTGAGATAGCATCTGGAGGGGCTCTCCAATGACCCCCAAATAGGAAATGTAATTACGCAGCACCCACTGGCAGAATGATATCATACTCAGACAGCCCCCCCCCCTTCTCTCCCTCTCTCCCTCCTCTTCTCCCCTGTCTCACAGTACCCCCCAGCATTTATGTAATTAGCTGCCGTTAGTTGTTTGGCCTGTTGTTCCACAGACTGTTGGAGGAAAGGTTTGCCATCGCAGCATAACATAGAGAATATGCCAATGTCTGACGAGTGACAAGAAGCTACCTGCCAGTCCACAGCACATGCTGGAGCAACAAACAGGGCAAGGAGACAACGGGGAAGGTGCCAATCAAAGCTTTCATAGAGACGACAGCACGGCTCGCAACCTGCAAACATGGAGATAACTCTGCTTTCCTTGTTCATTTGCTCAAATTCGGCAGCACAGACTGGTTTCATATTGTGAGGCTGACAAAGACCTGTTCCAGAGGTCAACAGGCAGGTACAAACACAGTGAAGAGTAGCTATAGTTACTCATCTGCAATGTCATATGTACCCACAGGTGATAATGAAAAAAAACAGGTCACTGTTGATGGTTGCTACGCAGCTTACAGGTCATTACTTGGATACAAAAGGCATGTATAAACACAAGATCATGACCAAGATTTACCATCATCTACAAATGACTTGATTTACCATCTGATAGCATAAACTCCAAATATTAGTTTTGCATTCCAGGCAGAATAAACAGTTGCTACAGCTCATTTCTGCTTGGGGTCATTCCCTCCTATGTATAATAGAGATGACCCAGTGTGGCCCCTGTACAAGCTCATTAAGTTGCAAGCAGCTAAACGTGCAAAAAAAAAAATCTTAACAACAACATCAGCTGCTGTGATGAAAATCTGAGATTACAACAGGCACAGCAGCAATAACATAATGCCATGTCTTCTCTGTGTTGATGAAACAGGGATAGAGACCAATCCCATTTGTTTTGACTCAGGTCTCAGTGCTTCTGTCAATATGTCATCATCAGTCTGACCATGCTGCAGCTCTGTGGTGAAGGGGACTCCAACTTCAGCTTTCGCAAACTGGAAAAATTAAATCAGGAGGGACAAAGGCAATGCATGTTGCAGTCCGGACAACAAGCAACAACAAACATATTGACGTCTCATAACATTCGGTGGCAGGCTCTCCAGCCCTTATCCCCCACACCCATTTCTCTCTTCACTGTGCTACTGTTGCCCTTCTAATCCTCTCCTCTCATCACAGATATAGCTGCTGTTGTTGCTATAGCCAAGTTTAAAAGATGAAGTGCTTCACATGTACCGTGATAGAAAAAAAAAAGAAAAACTAACGCATGTGCAGTTGGACATAAATGGATCCACATTAGGGGGATGCATCGCTTTGTGATTTGGTTTGATTAACGATGATCCCTTGAAGCGACAAGTGAGTGACTGAGTAGGATAATGACACCAACTGACAACAGAGGATTTGTTGACCATAATGCTCAAAGGCTAAGAGGGCCACCATTACTTCTTTTGTGCCACATGCATGCCTGAGGTGCAGCGGGCATTATAGTGTATTTTCAACTCCCTGTGTACAGTGTCATCAGGCACAAATCACTCTACCCATGTTCAATATTTATGTTTTTTTTAACTGTTTACACATCACACATCCATGCTCACAAGAGCCAGCAGCAGATGATAGATTGTTCTGTTCATGTTATCACTAAGTCAATGTGATTGTTTCAAATAAAATACAAATAAACAGGCTTTCTTGCACAAAACTACCTAACTGAAACAAGTGGGAGAAAAAAAAATGTGTTAATTTGCTGAGATGCATAGTGTCCTTACCTAACCTTAACTCTAGGACTGTCAGAAACAGGGAGGAACAAATATACAGAAGAAAGAACCATTGATTGTGTCCAAAGTGTATTTACAATTTGCGGTTTCAAGCAGAGCAATTCATCTTTTTTTTTTTTTTTTTTTTTTTTTTTTTTTAAAAGATGACTTTGTTTTTGCCTATATAAACATCAACAAATTGCTCTTGGGCAGGTAACTTAAAAAGGGACATAAATCATTTTCATGAGAGTGACAGATGACGTCAACAGGCAAACTGAGTCAGACTGCTACGGTGACATTTCTGACATGGCCACATGCAAGGAAAGATCACTGCACCCTCTTGCCCAGTCCCAGCATGCTTTGTGCCATCCGACAAGATGTTCTTTCTGGGAGTGCATGTTGACAGTCCCCCAGACTGCTAATGTTTACCCACAAACACTCGCTGCATCAAAGGTCGCTGTTTGACGTTTAACCCAGAGGAGACCCGGCCGGGGAGGATGACAGAAAAGTTTGAAGAGTAGTGGTGGTGGTTGTGGAGTGAACGGTGCACGAGCCCTTCATGGCTCAGTTAGGTTTAATATAGATTAAAGTGAACTTGGTTGCTGTTAGAGGGCTTAAGATGGATGCTCGATGCTGGCCTTTGACTCTTCCTTTGATATTGTGAGTTTCAATTCAAAGGATCAACATGAGCTGATCAGATCAGACTGCATTGAAGGAGGAGAAACATGAAGAGAAGTCTGCATGTTGAGGCCACAGGGAGGCAGACTTGTAGGGAATCAGGGATGCAGTGTCTGCAGCATGACCCTAATCTCTGTCCATTATGCACATTACCCTACATCACTTGCAAAGCACGCAGGATTGGTGTGCAGGATTGGTGTGTGTGGGTGTGCGTGGAGTGGGGGTAGGGATGGTAAACACAGCCATGTGCTTCCTGTGTGTTTTTGCAGACAAGTACAACTTTCTTCCTGACCCCTCAATATGAAGATTACTGAAGAATGACCATCTTAACAAGCCGTTCATTCTGGGAGGATTTGAAGAAGATGGCAGAACATAACTCCAGTCATAAAAAAAAAGTTGTCAGGGATGCTACTATGGAGCCAGAAAGAAAATATTATGATGACAAATGTGTTGTTGCGANTAAAAAAAAAGTTGTCAGGGATGCTACTAGGGAGCCAGAAAGAAAATATTATGATGACAAATGTGTTGTTGCGGTTTTAAAAACTCCAGTCTGGGGACTTTAGGGCTTGAAGGAGGATAACTTGGACAGGGCTTACACAGTAATTTAGTAGTGAGCTTGAAGCCTGCCAAAATTTTCTTAGAACAAGTAGAAAAGTCTGTCAGTAAAGTGAGACACTTGTGTCCTAAAATTTGAATCATGTGACATTCAAGTTACCTCAGATAACACACAGAGCCCACTGTGGGCTGTTGTTGGTGGAAAATTACTGCTGATTATCTACAAAAAGCTGACATTGTTGATCTAAAAACAGTATACTGTGAAATATTTATATTATGACATATTTCTACTTTTAAAATGTAAGTTTTTCAATGCTTTGACCACCACAAATGACATTTTATTCACCTCTACTGAGGTGGTTGCAGATGATTCAAGTGACAAATGTCTCAAAACTTGGCTATGAAACCAGAATAATTTGCATTGCTAAACAGAACAGGGGGTAAGCGAGAAATTAGTTTTTGTAGCTATTTAGATAAACTCAAACTAATTTTAGTGGAAGACCTTGCAGGGATTAAAGTAGAACTTCTTCAAAGCAAATGTTCAAAAACAGGGGAGAAGTGTGTACATATCTTACACCTCGGAGGCATGTAAATATACAAGTAGCTTCTGTTTTCTCACACAATGTACAAAATTTCACTGAGTGGGAGGTATGGTAGCGTCTCACACATCGACAGCGAAACCATCATAGAGTATTCAAGCATACATACCAGTAAACAACCATGTAACAACGCCAACAGAAGCAACCTATCCTAGAAATACAGAGCTGTCCATATTAAAGTTGACCTTTTAGATGCTAACTGTGGGGGAGCTTTGGGGCAACATAGTTGTTCAGCCTGTCTCCATGGTAACGAGGCTCCAGCGGTTCAGTCGATAGCGGTTTTGTGATGGAAATGCCACCGGAAACGACAGTAAGGATTTTATGGTTATGTAACAAGTTGGGAAGAATGGTATAGTCATTGCAACTCATTAGCAAAGACGCACTTGTAGGGCAGCGGTAATTGCTGTGGGAGGGGAAGGCAATGAAATGAGTACCGTTAACCGTTAAACTCTGCCCACCCACACATCCCTGGAGACTCTCATCAGCCCTCCGTAGATGTTATCTGCTGTTAAACACACATAAACACATCCTCTCCTGAACAAACACCCCGTCTGTTTTCCTCCCCCCTCCCTTATGTGCATTTGTTTCTTGTATGGCCTGCACACACACTCAGATACATAAAATAGAGTATCATCAACAACCGACTTGAGATTTTACACTTAACTTAAATAAGATAGCGTCCTGAACGGCGGCATCAAGCCAACAAACTGATGCAGAAGCTTGGCCACACACAACCTATCTAGAGGTAAAGGCCAAGGTTGGGGGAGAGCCAGCCAACAGGGCCTAAATATAGCTGATCACTGTTGGTCCATAAGGTGATTGAGCAATAGGGTCCACTGTAAAACAGAAGGAACTGAGTTGTTTTTTGTTTTTTTTTGTTTTGTTTTTTTTAAATAAACGCACAGCTCACATATGGTACATAGATATCCTGTCGTTTCTTGGAAGAGATGATAGAGATCAGAGTGTGATGATAGGACACGAGAGATAGCGAAAATAAGAAAGGGGGGAGGAGGTGAGCATGTTTTTATGTGTAAATGTGAGTGATATTGCAAAACCATTTCGTCGTAGTGTCTCAAATAAGAATTTGAGTGAAGCAACTTGTGCTGTTAATTTTCTGGTAACAAGAACGATCTTAAAGGAAAGTTTCACAATTTCATAAGTTTGTCTTAAACAAAATAATGTGGAAATCATCTACTGCTACTGTGTTTTTAAGCATAAAACAAATGTCCCTCTTTGTGTCTTGTTGGACAGTGTTTCCCAGTTCAACTGCAGTCGAAGAACTGTGATGGACTAATTTTGAAAGATACTGACTTGAACTGACTAATTTCGTATTAATTACTTACCAAGAAACATTTAAATACATTTTGGCACATTGAAAGTATATTATGGAGAGATCTCCTATTGCACAGTGTGAGTTATTGATTACTACAAGATGCAAAAAGTATAAATGTTTGCTTGAGCACAAGAATACTATTTTATGACAGATTTGAAAAACTGTGAACCCATCCTATAAAATCTGGTAGAGTAAGGCAAGAAAATTCTGTTTGGTTCAAGTCTTGAATAAGAAGGAAGATTTGCTTTACAAAAAGATTATTCTCAGAAGTGAAGCAGCCATTTCAATAAGTCTTAAAGAACATAACACAAGTCATTCTTGATTCCTTTTGATATGCAGTTATAAGATTTTCTTCGCTACGCAGTAAATACAAACAAACGTATTATGAGAGTATGAAGATGAGTTAAGAGGAAAGCTGCAGCATGATCGCAGGCCACTCAAGTTCATTAAAGTCTCCCTCATGAAAGCTGTGAAACAGGGACAGTCCCTAAGGGAGCTGACCCCAGACAGGTGTGAGAGATCAGGTTGTGGGGCATTCTTGTTGCTTTCCTTTATATGGCACATCTCTCTCTTGCTTTCCCGCCTCATCTCTCCTCAAGCTCTCGAGAGGGATGAGCCATTGGCCTCGATCTACCTTGGCATCAACCGATTCCTACTTTGGCCCAATTTCTCCTGATCTAAAATAAGAGTCACCAGCAGCATTAGGACAAAAAAAAGAAGAAGATCTGAGTCTACCTATCAAAAAATAAGAGTACAAAGTTCATAAAATGATACAACTCATGCTGAGTCAGGCATAAGATATTTTGTTTCGCAATGCAGGATTGAGCGATCGTACTAACAAAAGTGTGACAGAGGTTAGTCACTTACAAGCTGCCAAAAACAAAAAAAGAGTAATTATTAACACTGTCAGTTGTGTGACCACCAACAAAATATCAAGGCCCGCTGTTGCTTGCTAGAAGTTACAAAAGAGTGAACTGGATACGTAGGCAAGATAATGGCTTTCATGTCAATGTCACTTTGTTAAACAGGTCAAGATGAGATGAGACAGCAAGGCAGTAATCTCATGAGGAAACAGAGAAAGGGAAATGTCATCATAATTTCTCAACTGAGTGGCGTACAGAGCCAGCAGATCTAGTCCTGTATGAAAAACTTGTCAAAAATGAAACACAGCAGAGAGAAAAGGTGATGAAGACAAGATGTTCTAAAGTGGAAAGATTTGGCCAGTAGTTGCACGGCGCTTACACGATATGCAGAGATATCCCTGCCTTGAATAACTAGGTTGAGGGCTACAGGGGGAATTAGTCAGTAAGAAATTCAGCTTTGAAACTCAAATAAGAAAACAAGTGAGAGCTGAAAACAAAACTGAACCCTCAGAAACTCTAATCTGCGCCGCCGGCCTGCTCACCATCTCAACTTGCCGAGGGTCCAGGTTGGTGGGTGCAGCAGCAGGAACAGCAAATTGGATCTTCTTCCTCTCCTTGGGCTCCCCCTCGACGTCGGTCATGGAGGGCTCCATGGCTCTGGATCCTGGGGGTCTGACTCCCAGCAGAGAGGAGTTAGTTACTGCCGAAGATCACTATA
>JANJYP010000407.1:0-18316 GCA_024605115.1 Rastrelliger brachysoma | reverse complement strand
CCCTCCCCTCCCCTCCCCTCCCCTCCCCTCCCCTCCCCTATCATTTCTTCATATTCTCACCACTCATTGGCTAACTCCAAGTCTTTTTGATGATGCTCAAGTGCTTTGCCCATATCTCCCAGGTTGATCAAAGCATTTCCAATGCAACTGTGCAAACTTCCCAAAACCTCTTTTTTCTGGGGCACCTCTCGCTCTGACCATTTCTGCACCATCGTCATGACTTCTCGAGCCTTGCTCAGACTACTTTCTGCATTTCCAGACATCAACTCTAAAACAAAAAACACGCAATGAAAATTTAAAAAAAAAAGAAAAGAAAAAAGCAGCTAAAATGTGATGAGCGCGTCGTCAGAAGCCTGAATTACCTGTGTCAATGTCGTCCAAACGCTTCAGGACAAACTGAGCTGGTTCATTGGGTGCTGTACGGCAGGGCTTTTTTTTAGGGGCCCTTTCCCGAGAGCACATAGGTTTCTCCTGGTTCCAAAACTCGGTGCAAGCGTCAAGGTATGTGAGGCAGCCCTGAATAACATCTTGCAGTATCTCTCCATCCTTCGTCTTAACTTTTACTAGATCTGTGTATCATTGTGCATCATGTTATTTAAATGTAAAAACTGTATAGTAGGTGGGTGTAATGTAAGAATAAATAACACAATACCTCTGTCTTTCAGCAGCTTTTCTAGATATTTCTTGTCGCTGTAAAACTCTCCTAGCATTTGTTTGGTTGTTTTCTCACTCTTCGGGGTCTTCGGGGTCGGCTTTTTTTTCGTCGTCGTCAGATGCTGAATGGCAGTAATTGGCAATGCCCCCTTTACCGGTCGGTAATTCATAAAATATGATGTTGTGCATTAGAAATAAAGGCAGGGTTGATTTTTATATACACATGAAATTCATAGTAATTCATTGGTTGGAGAAATGGCCTTGTTTTATATGTCAGATTGTTTTTACTTGTAAAGGATAAGAAAATGTGTTTATTTGAGTACAATTAAAAAGTACCATTTTGTGCTGCAGCTGCTTGGCGGCTGTGTGGACTAATATTTGTAGAGGAGATATGCTTACAAGCTGTTCCATTAAATACTGGCTTCCTAAAGGCACACCTAACAAAGACTCACCTCCTCTTCTTTTTGGAGGAATGACAGATCCCCCTTAATCTCAAGTTTCACAGAGGTAGGGCCTGTAAGTTTGCAGAGAGGAAAAAAACATTTAGTTTTTTTTTTTTTTTTTTGCTGTAGCTGTAAATACATCTGAGCATACGTGACAACATATTAATGAATAACTTACTGCCAACAGAGTTTTCTATGGCCTCCTGTGCTTTTTGAATACCCAGTCTGAACTCCTGTATTTGTGGACGTAGCTTTCGTCCTCTGTGGTAAAACACCAGTGCAAATTCAAATTCACCCATGTAGTATAAAGCCTCTGCCTTTTGGTACAATCCCTAAAAAAAACATTATAATATAAATACTCATTTGCTCCAGTTCTCATGACTCATTGAGGGCTATAACTTCAAGGCTGTTAAAAGAAGACAGCAGTGGAAAGTACCAACATATGTTTTTTTTTTTTTACCTCGAAAAATGACTTGTCTTCCTTCAGTGACTCCTCCGCGTCTCTTAAGGCGTCGTCAGACTGGCCCAACTTCAAGTAACACTTTGACCGACCTACAAAGCAGTTTTTGTCTTCAGGTTTTAAAGTCAGCGCCTAAACGAGAATCATTCAAGAGACCTGGTTTTATAAGTTGCAGTTTGATGTGTCATGTGTTTATTTTAGGGTCTGACTTACCTTTGTGAAGCTCTCTATAGCTTTCTTATACTCCCCTTTCATAAACAACCACTCCCCATCGGCTATTAAAGTTGAGAAGATGCCTTTTGGCTTTTGACCGTCGAGATCTCCGCCTGTATCTGACATTTTTAGGACAAATTACTTTCCAAAACCACGGACAGTTTTCCTCGATAACGGCAAAGGTGTCCAAGCACGTTAGCGTCTACTGGTATCCTAGCAACTACAACAAACTTGAAGTAGGGAATACCGCCATCTACAGCTCGGTTCTACTTACTACAACCTTTTATTTTTTATTTTTATCATGACCAAATATTTGCTAATATCATAATAAGATCATTAATAAACATCAATGAATACTAATTCCTTTTCTATAAAACAAATGACAAACACAATTTAGGGGAAACTCTGAGGAAGCCAACTTTATTGACATAAGATGATCATGGTACTGTTTAAAAGGTAAAGACAGGATGGTTTCACCGTAAGGGCAAAAACAATGAGAGAAAAAAGATGAGGACGCCTTCCTTTTCTTCATGAAGTGCACCAAGTGAACAACACACTCATCGGGAAGTGATTGAACAGCCAAGTTTTCCAATCATCACGCAGCGCTTCACTTTCTTAGACAACAGCAAACACAGTCAAATTTGTTCTATCCATAAGCATATCTGTGGCATTGAGTAAAATAAGACAGCTTGCATCACATTCAAGGAACACAAAGACCAAAATTATTTCTGTGCATCATTTAATGCTTACCAAGCAAAACAATCATCATCCTGACTTTGTGTCTTATTATTGGCATCTCTTTTAAACAGTGGAAGAGCGTCCTCATCTTACCATGATGGTTCTATCAGACAGCAAAATTTACAATAAATATACATATCAAAATAAAAAAAAAATGGAAAATAAACAATCAACTATCATCACACATTAACACTTTACATTCCAGTAAAATGTGCAATGCAACAATCTGTGAATGGCAACATCAAACATAAAACCTGTGACAACAAAAGGAAAGGGGACTTTGCTGGCAACAAAGCCAGCACAGCTGTCTCTGCTGCCATCTTTCTTGTGTGCTTTGGCTGTATTTTATATGTAGGTTTAGGCTCCAGCTGTGGTGAATTTTTTAAAAAAAAAGGTTCAACTGCTCCTATTGGCTTATGTGAAGGACGCAGTTTTCAGTGCGAATTTGTAGCAGCCAACTTTCTGTCTGTGACAGATTCTTCAAAAGTAGGGGAGGGAGGGAGGGAGGGAGGGAGGGAGGGAGGGAGGAGGGGTTGCTTGCTCAGTGATTTTCTTCAGAAATCACTGAGCAAGTTACTAATTTTCATGCAGAGAATATTCCTTCAGCAGTAAATTGAGACAAGTCAGATAATAGCTTGCTCAATGCTCAGTTGCATCTCAAGAGTTTCCCCAGGATGTGACTTCCTGCATGGATCCCTAAAAGCTCTGATACAATAGCTGCACGATCTCTCCTATCTCAAAAAATCTGAGAATATTTGGACCAGTGTTGCTAGCCATTACTGACTTTCAAGTTTGTTTCATTTTGAGAGAAGAAAAACAAATCCAAAACCAGTAACACTATCAACTCAGACTGAGCCGTCTCCGTGTCCTCGCTATACGGGCGTTTAATCTTTTGCTGCATGTGGTCATTGGGTTGCATTCAATCAGTCAATGGCATAGACAGAAGTCTGACTTGCAATCAGTCAGTCATTAAATACGGATGGTGGTTCGGGGGGTTGACATTGTTGAAAAGTCCTGATGTAGTAACGGTGTAGGTAGACAAATCCTCCAATTAACCAAACTGGAAGAAGAAATTTCCTGGTCCAGATGCTGAAACAAATAAACAAGTCAATCATTGACATACTCTTACTCCATTCCATATGGCTGAGTACAAAAGCATGATCCTGTATACACACGGAACATAAATTACCTTCAAAACTAAAACCTCCTGGTCCTCCAAAGAATGCCTTGAAAATGTTGTTGGCATCAAAATCTGATGGAAACAGAAAGAAAGACTCAATATCAGAGAACCTTCCCACCAGATTTTCACCCAAATATATGACACAAATCTGGTCTACATGATTGGACATTACTTGAACTTTAATCTGTTGAACATCGAAACGCCCCACCCCAAGGTTTGCCCAGATGCTAACCTGCCATGTTCATGCCATCATCCTCCAGATCCTGACCGCTGTCATAGCGAGACTTCTTCTTTGGATCTGAAAGCACGCTGAAGGCCTCGCCCACCTCCTTGAATTTCTTTTCCTCTTCCTTTTGCAGCTCGGCACTAGCTCCGCTGTGACGGTCTACAGGGTAGGAAAACAACAATAGCACAAAAGCACAAGTCATTTTAACTAATATAAGGAAAATACACAATGGTCGCTCTGTGGTTACAAGACGTCTTTTCTTCACCTGGGTGATGTAAAAGTGCTCGTTTGCGGTAAGCTTTCTTGATCTCATCTTCTGTGGCGTTCTTATCCACCCCGAGCACTTTGTAGTAATCTTTTCGCTTGCTCTTCTTTAACTCCAGCTGGGCATTTTTTAGGAGGTGTTTGTGTTCTAAGATATAAAAACATGACTAGACATGTTAGCAAGGGAGAGAAAGAGCAATATTTCAGCAGTCAAAGGTTGACATATGTGATGTTGAAGTAGAATGAAGAGGACATAAAGGCTGTAAACAGGCGTCTGATTCTCACCTTTTGTTTTCTCTGTCTGATAAACCTTCTCATAGTCTCGAACTGCCTCTTCATACATCTCTGTGTCCATGTAGCTGCAGCAAACAACACAAACATCTGTTATTGATTCTTTACACAATTACAAGAACAGTGACATTGTCTATTGTTTGTCTGACAGCTAAATGCCACGTAACTTATTGTCTCACATAACGGTCAAGTTAGAAATCCTGCACATACCACTGTGCTCTCCGTAAATAGGCCTTGATATAGGTCTCATCCAGTTTAATGGCCTTTGTGCAGTCTTCAACAGCTTGCTCTAGTTTCTTCAGCTTTCGAGGAAAAAGAAAAAAAAAAGTGAACATACAAGGGCGATACAGAGAGGGAGACACAACAGCCTTCTTCAGATTATATGGCAAAGTACAAAGTAGCAAAGAACAAAAAACTAAAACTTTACAAGTCTGTGCTCTTGCTGGTGTATTCATTTCATCTCAGTGACACCTGCTACCACTGTCTTGGCCAAGATTTATCGATTCTCCTCATGTTTTTACATCTATATCAGACACAAGCCTCACTCTCCTTATCTTCTAACCCTTTTGTGTGTTTTCGTGTGGGCTGCAACTGCATCAGCTTCTGCTTTGCAATATTTACTTATCTGTTGTCAAGAGTACAAATAATGTAATTTGCCAATGACCAATTCTTACAAAAAACAACTTGCCAGATGTTGATGCAACCAGTGGTATCTCCACTGCATGTTACTCACCTTAGATCCAACAGTGGCCCTATTACAGTACAGTTTGGCATTAGTCTTGATGTTGTTGGGGTCTATTGTTAGTGCCTCGGAGTACAGCTCATAGGCTGCCTCAAAGTTTCCTTCCTTGAAGGCCTTGTTCCCCTCCTCCTTCTTGGCCTTCAGTGCTTTGGCATTCTGGGAAAACAATATATAGGACAGCCTTAAAAGCTACTCTAGGCTAATCGCACTTAAATGGATTAAAGAAAAACATAATGTTTCTTCTTTGGCCATTTTGGAGCAAAAGACTCCCATTTAGAAATACATCTTATAGTTTTACTTCAAGGAATTAAAGGAACACAAAAACAAAAAATTGTTTACTGAAATACTCACTCTGCATGCAAGCCGAGCTTTGTCATGGTCAGGAGCCATACGCAGCGCCTGGACAAAGAACTGGACAGCTTTGTCAATGCAGTCCTCATAGTACAGACAAAGACCGCGCACATACAGTGCATCTGCATTAGTGGAGTCCATTCGCAGAATATCGCTGAATAGAGAAAAAAATAATAATTGAAAGCTAGAGTGCAGGACTTGAACATATAAATGAACATCCATTACATTAAAGCACCTGCCAAATGAATTCACACAATGCTGATTATGCATATTGTTGCCAGGTAAATCTCTGTATTTCATAGTTTACTGGAGGTTTTAAATCTGCTGTCTGTAATTGGTTTGGCAGAGCTGAAAGGAGGATCA
The DNA here is from genome assembly GCA_024605115.1 of Rastrelliger brachysoma. NCBI lineage: Eukaryota > Metazoa > Chordata > Actinopteri > Scombriformes > Scombridae > Rastrelliger > Rastrelliger brachysoma. The sequence goes on along the minus strand of JANJYP010000407.1, from coordinate 12,391 downwards.
AACATGGATGTATTATAAGAAGTGGTTATAACATGGTAAGCATGTCTCCATTCATTCCTATGAGAGTTGGCCCATGGCGCGTGAATCCAAAACAGCTACTTCCTGCTGTAAAGAAATTACCTGGATGCATGCAGACTGTGCATGCTCTGTGGGCTCCAGCACCCATAGAGCATGCACATCAGAGACCTCCGCTGGTTGAGCTGGCTAACTTCCAGATTAGCTCCCCGCTAACTAGAATGGGGATAAAATGATTTAATAGTGCGGCTTTTCAAAACTTTCCAAATGTTATTGGGCCAAAAAAAAATTAACTTTGAAGTTGAGATGTTAAAAAAAATAAATGTATCCACCAATGTGTCCCATGTCCAGAAGGCTACAGCACCCTGTAAGCATGTCAGCAGTGTTTGTGTAATTACTCTCACTGCCAGAAGGTGGAGACAAAAGCTCTCCACTGCAGGTTTAATAGTAAGCCTAAAGGAAAAAACAAAGGTTAAAAAAAAAAAAAAAATCCCACAAAACAAAATCGTCCACCAGTGTCCGCTTTAACCCTGAGTTGAGTGCGAGACATTCTATAATGTCCGATGAATAATCAAATCAAGTATATCAAACATGCTGCCTCACCTGGCAACAGACTGAGCCTCTGGGTAGCGTCCCAGCAGGGCTAAGCACTCCGCCTTCAGTATCTTGAACCTGTGACAAGCTGTGGCAGCCTCCAGGGCACGGTCCATGCAAAAGACAACCTAGGGACAACCACAGTACATTTGCATAGTCTGTGCTGCTTAACATGTCAGCGACTTTAACTAAGACTGTAACCACTGAGTAGCTTACCATCCTGAAGTCCCTCTTCTCAAATCCAATCTCTGCCATTCTCTCATATTCCAAGATGGATTCTGCATTCTTCAGCTGACAAAGGAATTTGTGGTATTCAGTGACAATGTGAAAGACCTGCAGCAGTCAGATAACTTCAGTGCTTTTTAAGCTAGAATTGGCAACACTTCTGTGTTACGCTTGTAAAATCAAATCAATCACCTAAAACTTACCACGCAGCTTGCTCATTAGGGATTAACAGCAACTCTAGGAGAACTCCTCTTAAACCGCTCGGTATCAGACTTTTGCAATTTATTTGCACTAGCTTTGCCAAAGCTTCTCTGATAGTGGATAATCATGCACAAGTTGTCAGATCATGCCCTCTAACACTGAGGGCAGCTTACCTCCTGCTGAGCTTGGCTGTTGTCAGACTCCAGCTCCAGAACCCTCAGGAAACACCGGCTGGCAGCCATAGCGTTGCCAAGGGACAGGTGGCACTTGCCCTCTCGCAAATGGCCCTGTGGGTGAGAGACACGCAGTTCACACTCTGAAGTGACAACACCCTCAATTTGTCTGGAGTCTGTATGCTTGTTAACTCAACTGAGCACTGTTTGACTAGTCCTAGCTTACTTCTTTGAGAATTAACTGTTTATTCACTATTGTAAAATCACAATTTTACCATGCTGCAAGTCACTGGAGTATTATAGAGGTGTATTATAACATATGTAACAAGGAACCACCATTACAACAATGTATACATACATTAAACTAGTCATTCCTGCAAGCTAAACCACATTATAGCCTTTCAATTTACTTAATTACACTCACACATTTGTTTAAAATATCACTGGGGTTAAAATCCAAAGTGCAAAACATATGCTGTTATAAATCGGTCTTTGGCTGTGTCCAAACTCTCTGCAACAAAGGTGGTTGGTCTTTTGTTTCTACAGCTGACAGGTTTAATGGCAGTGACTTAATAAAAATAAAGTCTAGGCTGTGCATGCACAAGCAGAAATTTTTAGTTTATAAGTTTCTTTCAGTAAGAATCATTCTGCAAATGAGCTTTTACTTGTTTGGTATATGACAAATTTTATGTGAAAGTAACTGTAATGGTGATCCAATATTATGTTCCAAGTTAATTTTTCTGTTACTTATATTCCTACTATGAACAGTATAACATGTCTGTGCCCTTTCTTTAGAGCTTATTCATAATATTCCAGTAAATTAGGGATATCCTTTGATAAAGCACTAGTGAATGAGAAGTGAAAGTGAAAGTGTATTCAATGAAAAACAACCACCCAGAGCACAACATAGTGCACTTTCTTCTTCTTGTGCCCTACAACTCACTTTCATGAAACTGTTATCTAGTCGTACTGCTTGCTGGGAATCCTCTAAAGCTTCTCTGTATCGGCACAACATCATTAGCGTGGCTGCTCGATTGCCATAGTAACTTGCATTCTTTGGACACATATCTGTATAGGGGGGAAAAAAATTGTTTTTGACATTCAGTCAAAGTCATACACAATCTATTCAGGAAATCAACAGCAACAACAGGTGGACTGATCACAACTGTATTGAGAATAATCACCTATGGCCTTGGTGTAGTAATTGAATGCTTCAGCGTAATCCTTCTTGATATAAAAAGCATTGCCTTGCTCTTTGAAGCCCTCCGCTTCCCTGCGTAAAAGTGAACAGAAAGACACAAAACAAGGTTAGATGTAAAATTTAACAAACAAATCTCACAGGAACAGAGTTTTGGAAACAACATGATCACATGAGAAAGTCGCCTGATCACTGACTACAAAAAAAATACTGAACTTTTTTAGTGTGCAAAAGGTCATCATCATCTGAGCTGTTAAGCTGTGATATCCGAGTATCACATTCATAATTATCTAAATAGAGCATGTCGAGTATTGTCAATGGCAGTGTGCATCAGATAGCGCACTGGGCAGCGTTAGCTAAACATAGAAAGAGCCAGCAGGGTGAAAATCACGTAGCTAAAGGGGGAGCATAGCCAGGAACATATGACACCACGCTGGGGGGCAAATGCCATTACTTTTTTTGGTAACCTTTCACGTTTTCCCGTTACATCACGACCACACAATGAGTGAATGGTGTCAGTATAACCATCGTGGGAATATCTCAATAATGTGAAAGCACGAACTTAATCTCAGTCATATCATGCAACAGCAGACCTATAGATATTATATTTTGCTTCACAGTAACCCAGATATCCAACAGACAGGAGTTGGCTGCTGGAGGACAGCCGAGCTAAAAGCTACCCGGGGGCCAAATTTAGCTAAACAGCGGTGGCTGTGCTAGTTAGCTTTCGCAGTGTGACAAAGAATAGACGTGACAGCGACTTTTAACGACGCATACCACTAAGTCAAATCGCTATACGTTTATTTCACTCGCTGACAACATAGTGCTATTTATTTTACCTTTCTAATTCTTCGTCGCTAAGCAGCTCCATGTCAGGGTCCATGTTCACAGCATCACAATGCTCCGCCGCCATTTTGCCGTGAGTGGCTGTGGGCGGGGCCACATACTGCAGTTGTGACGTAGACTGTAAACAGGAAGCAGTTCTCTGGGGTAAGCTAAAGCAGCTAGTCTGCGAGTAAAAATATTTTCTTAATACTTATTAAACTACTTGCAGCCGAATACGAGTGAATATGTTTTTTTAACAGACGCGTTTATTTGATTTGGCGGTTTCAGCCAAAATAAGCGACTTTATATGTGATATAGTGGCTCTCTAACGTCGTTCTGTAAGCTAATGCTAAGCTATGTGTTAATGTATTTTTACAGATATTACTCAGACATCATGTTGTAGAAGACGCATGACTAACATATCTTAATATATGTGTTCCATTAGGAAGCTAGTAAACCCAGGAAATGTGAACAGCTATTTATATAACGTAGTGGCAGCTGTCAAAACCACAAACACACCACTGTAGTAACGCTAGGTCGCCCACAATGTTAACTTATTACTTTACTTACAAAATAAATGTAACGTTAGAAAAATAGTGTAATTAAATTACAATTACATATGAAAGTGATGATGAGATCAAATGGGTTATCATGTGAAGTCAGACATTTAAGATGTTGAACATGTTTCTTTCTTTATAAGAAGTGATCCCTCTCAAAAATCATATCAGTGTCCATGAAAAACACCTGAACATAGATATTGGTGTGCTCAATGGTTACACTTATCCCAAAAGACATCAAAAAATAATCAAATATAATGAGTCACATTACTTTTATTAAGTAATTGAAATAGTTACATTACTTATTACTAATCTTCCTTCTGTGTGTTTTCTTCAAATGAACAGATTTTATGACCTGAGAGTGACGAATTGTCATGGGAAAAAGCTGTAAAGTGGTGGTGTGTGGCCTGGCTGCAGTTGGTAAAACGGCTGTCTTGGAACAACTACTGTATGCCAATCATGTTGCAGGTAAATGTAATAATGCAACTGTGTTTCATATATTACAGTCATTAGTCCTTTAGAGATCCGTATGTTTGTGAAATGCCAACAGCTGAGAAAATGTGTGCAAAATTATAACAGGTTTGTGTGTATTGGTTGTTCTGTACATAGTGGATAGATATCACAAGGAGAGAGGGTATTTTATTTATCCCAAAGGTGAAGTGAAAGTGTTACAGTATTATAATGCTGTAGTAGTGTTATAGTAGTATATGTAGTAATATATGTTACAGTGTAAGATTCATAAAGGCAATAAATTAGAGGCTCAAATAGTAACTAACCTGTAACACTGATTATGAACAGTGTTGACTTTAGTTTGGTTATTATTATCTGTGTAAAGAGTTACATTATTTAAAATGTTAAGCTTAATTGTCTTTTATTCTTCCTGACAGACTGGAGCCTGAACTTCAAAATATCTTGTTTTAATTACAGCCTAGTTATTTGCAGTACACAATCAACTTGCTCCTTTTTAAATGTGAATATTTGATGCTGTCTGTCTTTGGGTTGCGGACCAAACAATACATTGTAGGTTGCATCTTGGGGTTTGGGAATAAATAATCAAAATTGTCATTAATAAATCATTTTGAATCATTGAACCAAAGCTCAGGGAAAATAATATACAGATTAATCAGTGATGAAAATATTTGTTTGTTGCAGCCCTATATTGTTAATTTACCTACATTCCACTATGTAATGTACAGTATTTCACACAGTATGGGTCTTGTTGTATTTTATTTAATGTTAGGTTCAGAGCCCATGGAGACCCTGGAGGATATCTACATCGGCTCCATAGAAACCGATCGTGGCACGCGAGAGCAGGTGCGCTTCTATGACACCCGTGGACTCCGGGAAGGCATGGAGTTTCCTCGACATTACTACACTTTTGCGGATGGCTTCGTACTGGTTTACAGCATCGACAATAAGGAGTCCTTTAAACGGATGGAAGCCCTCAAGAAGGATATAGACCGTTATAGAGACAAGAAAGAGGTGAGAGCCTAACACATTTACTTGCTCTAGAAGTTTAATTTAGAGCTACTTAAATAAAGCTGAGTTAATTCTGCTGAAGGGAATGGGGGGTAAACTTAGCTGATAACTTGGCTAGGCTGATGCATGTGTACTAATTGCAGATACTATAACATTCTGCATTAATACACTGTTGTAATGTTGCTTTTTAGGTGAGTCTAAATTATATTTGTAGTCAGAGGCATACTAGACTTTTGAAGGGGAACAGCAGATTTTTGAGTTTTTTCTGATGGTTTCTGATAACTGGATTGAGCAATTCACATTTATAAATAATGAATAATCATCCTTAAGCATCAAATGTACTTTCTAAATGATTGATTCAAATGCTGTTTCCTCCCATTTTTCTTTAATTCCCAACATAGCTGTCTCTATTACTAATACATCAGTTAATGTAGTTAAAGTGCACTGGTATGAATATTGTTAAATATTTAATTGACGTGAGGCTTATGTGATGATCCTGATCCACAGGTGACCATTGTTGTGCTGGGTAACAAGCTGGATAAGAAGGAAGAGAGGAGAGTTGACTTGAACATGGCTCAGAACTGGGCTAAGAATGAGAAGGTGCGTCTGTGGGAGGTGTCGGTGGTGGAGCGGCGCACGCTCATCGAACCATTCGTCTACCTGGCCAGCAAAATGACCCAGCCACAGAGCAAGTCCACCTTCCCTCTCAGCCGCAATAAGAATAAGGGGAGCGGCTCTACAGACACCTGAGTGATGAGATGCTGGCGTCATGTTCGACAGGGAGCAAAAAGGGAGAGAGGTGTGTGAAAGGGAACTTTTTTTTTTTGTTTTCTAATCGATTTTGGTTTATTGAAGGATTTTGAGGAAGTGAATGTTAGTTTTGAGAGTGTGGGCCTGTGATAATGAGAGAAAAGGCAGGATGATTGTATTTATATACAGAAAGCACTGTTGGAATCGCATTCATATTGAAATTCTGATGAAATACTTACTGTGTATTTAATTAGGACTGAAAATGCTGATTTTTAAATGTTCTTTTTTTTCTATTGCATTGAAGAAATTAATGAATCTTTGTCATTCCCATTAGGTTTAGTTTGGATCATGGTCAAGCTATTCATCTAAATTCCTGATAATGAATCTTTATAGTTAATATCATGTCATTCATAATCTGACAATCAACACTTGAATCCCAGAGTTTTACAATATCATGCACTCATGACGCTCGCTATATAGATCAATTCAATCAAGAACTAGCACACGTGTCCACAGGCTACTGATTTATATACATGCACAACACATGTATACACAGACTGAATCACACATGGCAGCAGTTACAAATGTTACCTTATTATTGCATCACACAAAAGCTGAATCATGTGTGTTGTGTGTGTATGTGTGTAAAAGTTAGGTGAAGGGATTTTCTAATTGCATTATTGATGATGTGCAGTAAATGTGATGTTTCTTGATGTGGGGATTTGTTACACTACATATCTTCTGTGCCGAGATTCGTTGTTTGACGTTGTAGAGTAAATGATTGACATTCCTTACCATAAATGGCCTTCTGTACAGGTTTGAGGAGAATGAAACTATAAAGGAAAGATGTGAACGGTGGTTTCTGCAGGTTCAGGTGCTACTTTTTTCTCTGTTGCTACACAAAAGACCTACAGCACAACACATACAGTAAAATGTCCTATCATGAATAACACATCTCAGTATATTATCAGTTGAAATCACTGCTCAAATTGAATCAAGCTCTTATATAAAAACCCACATTAGATGATCATTGAATTATGTAGCTTTATTCAGGTAAAATATGTGCAGCTTTTCATTGTTTCATTTTTTTTTTTAAAAGGGGGAACTCAGTATTCTTACTTTTCTCAACACTTTTTTCTGTGAATATCAAACATTTATGTAATACTATCCTTAAACTGTGTCCACTTGGTATTTGTTTGCATGTTTTGTAAACAAATTAAAAGTTTTTTCCTGTGCTTAACCAGAATTGGTAGTGTTAAAATTATTGATCTAATTTTGTGTCATCATGGAAATTATTTGGCATTTGAAATGTTCATCCATCATGAAAGCACTTGGCTCAGCACTGTGACCTGATGAGAAGACTGACCTTTCTCCACATTGTGACTTGTAATCTTCCCAAAAGCAAAGAGCAATTTAGATTGAGGAGCAATAGTAGAATAGCTCACATATGCAGTGAAAAAGGTTCAAATAAACACAACTCCAATCACTGGCTTTCAGTTAAAGCACACTGTAATATGTTTCACTAATTCAGTAAGAATAAAAATCACTTTCCTCTATAAAGGCTCCAATTATCTGTTGTTCAGTGACATATGAGCAGCCATAAAGGACAGAAAATGAAAATAAGCAAGTATACAATGTACACAATAAATAAAACCCTCAATAGATTTATCTTGATTAATAACTAGTGCTTTACACTAGAAAAAAATGTAAAAACAACTTTTTGACATAATGAATAATAATTACTCATGCATACTGATGTTATTGTTCTTATGTATAGCAATACTAATAATTAGCTATTCATATTGATATCAATAATTATTTGTAGATGTCCTGTCATATATTGGGTGTTCATTGCCACCCAGTGGTCAGAGTGAGTAGCTGCACCACTCGACAATGTAGAGTCACTATCACACTAAAAACATTTTCAACACTCAAGAGGCCTCATTTTAAAATGAGGTTTTCTTCACTGATAATTCTAAAAGTTATGATAATGATAATTTATATGAATACATGTATGAAGAATGTGGGCTTGTTTTTGCATAGGTGAATATTATTGTAGGTATTCAATTAAACTTAATTCATTTCAACTCAACTCAAAGTTATGTCAAGGCAGTTTTCACATAGACTAGATCTTGTCCATACCTTTTATTTTACACATATTCTGATAATATAATTAATACACATTAGTATCTTGACCGATCATGACTATGAAATTATGGATAATAAGCATAGTCAGAAGAATAGTACTGTAAATATCTAGCTAGTTTTTTTTCTGTATCATGCCAGATAGCTTGCCCATACAACTGTTATTTATCAAACAATAAAGAATGGAGTGTGTGCAAAAAAAAAAAAAACAACTTTTGTAATGTGGGAGGATTTACAGACAGTTGGAATTTGATTTTTTCATATTTCTTTATATTTTTATCTCCCTTGAAAGAAAAATGCAGATAAATAAACTTAGTTTCACATCAGTTTAAAAATCAAACAGAAGGGGGAGAACACAACCTACATTAAACTACCTCCAGCTTATGTTTTTTTTGTGTCAACAGAAGGCAGATCATAAAATACACAAAACTGAAATATTCATGACAAACGTGTTCAGCAGGTTTGACCCCTCGCTGTGCCGGTGATTTACTGATTAATAGACACGCTGCTGTGAAATTTGTGCTGACTACTAATTCTATTTTATGTCAGTGCAATCACTGAAGGAGTGTTGTGTGCAGGTACCCACAATAATCTGTACACAGTGCCCTATGTTTTGCAGCATACAGTTTCTGCAACCAAGAAAATTAGTTGGAAATCATTTAATAGACTTACCAGTATATTAATTGGTTTGGTATTTCATATCTGTCAAAAAAGAGTCTAATTTAGCAGTCAATCATTGCATTTATTATTTTATGCTTATTTTCCAATTTGGACGTCACTGTGAAAACAACGTCATTCGGACAAGGTCAGAGATGTTAAAGCAGAGAAAATGATCTGCTAGCTCCACATTGGCAGTGTTGACTGGGGAACTTAATGCAAGATAATGAGAAAACCTCAAGTGGAACATTTATGAAATGATATTACACTCACCTTAGTTTCCCCAGAGGGTGCTATCATATACCATCTCATTTCAATCTTGTTCTTTTTAATGACTAGAAGCCAGTCCCAGTGCGTCTATGTTACTTCACTCACAGTGGTTCAGTTATTGTATCACACATTATGACTGACAGCACACAGCGATGTTAATTTCATGTCTGTGAGACTTCAATCTATGAGGAAGAGGTTCCTGTTGTTAAGATGTTCTCCTGTTAAGGTTTGTCTCTTTATTGACTCTGTGTTTGTACTGACCTACATTAAAAGGAAAAACAGAAAAGGAAGACTCCACAACACAAAATGAGAAATAAACACTATGAGTGAGGCAGACAGACGGATCGATTTATCACTTTTCTGTGTGATTTATGAACCATCTTCTTTCTTTAGACTACACTGACCACGAAAGAAAAATGTTCACTTGTCACAGTCACAGGGCAACAAGGCAATGCCCTTGTGTTGCTCCTAGTAATACTCTTTTACTGTTGCATGACAGTGTGTCTCTTGACTGCAGCCAAGCATCCAGTTCTCAGGAAACACATAAACTAGATAACATTTTATCCTCCCTTGTTCTGTTTTTTTTTTTTGAAGAAAGAAAATAGACGGAGGAATTGACCCTCTTTTTGCAACCATCATGAAGTGTCAGATTAACAAACCAATTCCACGCAGCAGTGAACATATGTGGTTTAAATGGCAGCACTGCCTTTATTCCCGGTGGTATTGGACTTCTTCTGCGGGCTGGAAATATCAGCAACCCTTCAGTCATCAGTTAGGTCAAATGTTATTTGTCATGCTGGATGCCCGCGAGCATCTGAGACAGATCATTAGCCCTCAATGCACTGGTTGATTTAATGTGGGATAAGTCAGGTGTAAGGTATTGTGAACTGTGCAAAATTTGGATGTTACTTATTGCTGATATTATATATTGCTATAATTCACATTCTCCGGCTATACTGAAACTGCTTGACACATGTGACATTATCCAGAAGAACATGATGACACATTGTTCTTCACCAATCAATAGAAAGTTCATCAAAAGACTGAATAAAGGCTGATTTATTCCACTGCTTAACTAATTCAACTTCTCTCTCTCTCTCTCTCTCTCTCTCTCTCTCTCTCTCTCTCTCTCTCTCTCTCTCTCTCTCTCTCTCTCATCGTTGCCTTTTCTTTACTATTGATTATAAAAAACGCACTGCAATATATTCAGAGATAGCATTTTCTTGGTACTTCTGCGGTAGTTGTTAATATAAAAGGCTAATTATCTGGGCTGAGAATAAGTAAGTGAATATATACATGTGTATATCCAGTAATTACATAATGTTTTACAATGCATTTAGGGAAAAGGAAATTTATATGTAGTGACTTATATGAAATAATATAATAAGATTGGTAATGAGCTCATGTAAAGCAGATAATTGTCCCATAAGTATGGGTTACAACAAATATTTAATATAATAAATAAATAATATACTGGAAGTATCATGAAAAAAATTATTTTAGCTAATGACTACTGTTACTTACTTTACCTGTCCATACATTAGTGACTGCTACTATATATAATGTGAACAATGCCTTTTGTGTATAAACAAATACTATAAAAATAGGGGTAATTGTTATTATTACTATGACCTGAGTTCATGACTGTAGTAATGACCTTCCTGCTCCTCAAATTAAATTTAAATTTAAATTAGAGCTGCAGTGATTAGTCAAGTAATTGATGAGTTGATGAGCAGAAATATAATTAGCAAGTTTTTTTTAAGGAAAAATGCCAGGTGTGATTGTTCTGCTTCTAAAATGTTTGATTTGAAGCTATGATTGTGGCATACATGGTAGAAAACTGAATAACATTTTAGCCTGTTTATCAGACAAAACAAGATATTTGCAAGGTCACCTTGAGCTCTAAAGAATTATAACTGGCATTTTTCATTATTTATGGACATTTTAGGAACAAAAGAGATCGATTAATCAAGAAAATAATTGGTAGATTTATCACTACTAAAAATAACTGGTAATTGCTGTCCTAATTTAAATATTAAATGATTACTTTATGTAAACTAAAGTGCATTATTAGTGATGATAGTTCATGTACAATAAAAATTTAGATAAATATGATGCATAGTTCCACATTTTTTTTCCCTCTAAACCACATAAATAATTTGAAGCCATCCATTTGTTGTCATCTGAAGTTATGTCTATATGGAGTGACTCTTGACTGAAGGAGCGACTGACCACCGCAGCAAGAGATAAGGGTGTCACTCCCTCCATGGAGAACAGTCAGATAAGATAATGGATCAATACAGTGGATACACCAGTGTCAAGGCTTAGCAAGGTCATCGTGTCCTTCTGCCATATCACTGGGTTTAGTGAGGGCTGAGGATCCAATACTTTGATTGGCACCACAGGAGGTGCTGGACTTGATGTTGTGCTTATCTACTGTTTCCACAAAGGATATGCTGGCATGATGGCCTGGGGCATAGAGGACAATATCAATGTGTCCAACAGCTTTTCTTGAAATAAACAAAAAAAGGAGGAAAATTAAAACAGAGCCAGCGGAGCTAAAGAGAAGACTATCCAATTGTGACAGATAAAAAAAAAAGAGTCCAGAGATGGATGCAGACTCTGCTTGGTTTCAGAGATGGGCAAAGAGACTGTGCTGGAAAGAACATTGAAGATATTGAGTACTGCAGTCAGCAGTCCTGCTTCACAGTCCAGGAAGATTCATTGTTTAGTATCAAATCTTTCTGCAGCACAATGCACTCTGCATTGGCCATCTGTGGAGAATCATCGGAAAATAAAGGAGATTAGCCTGTCTCTAAACCACATCAGCCACTCAGGTGTATTATTCTATCGCTCCCTCTGCGTGCCACAGATGCACCAGAGCTCAGACATGGTAGCTTTAACTTGTTTCCATTTGCTTTCACCATTCTCTCTTGGCTAAACACCAGTCCTGCTGTCATAAGTTGTTTCCTGAAATGGCTGGAAAATGAGTGTCTGCAGGTTGCCACATGAACAGATGCTGGGAGGGTGTTGTGCACATTCAGAGAAGCTAGCAGACCTGCACCTGCAAACTCAGGATCACATATAAAATCCCTTTTACGTGTCATTTTTCATTGCAGCTGGTTACATCCTGACTCAGAACTGGATTTGCTCAGTTTTGACTGACTGATTAATAAATAAAACATTTATACACCAGCTGATCAAAGAAAGTGTGCAAGTACAATTTATGTGCATCTTCATGAAAATATGAGCATTCATGTTGTCTCTGCGTATTCATTAGTTATCATCTGCCTCAGTTTTCT